>NW_019384288.1:1920543-1945951 GCF_000648655.2 Copidosoma floridanum | reverse complement strand
ATCGCAGAAAATTTAAGTTCCCGAAAGCTCTTTTTTGACTTTAAAGTAACAATAATGGTATTTGTTCACTTATAAGTAAATATTTGTAGGGGACTTACTGCTCGGTGCACGAACTGTATTACATTATACTAGAGACTGGCTGGTAAACGTGGAAGGGGCTCGCGCACACAAGTAAGGTAGTGTAAACTGCTCCGTCTAAGCTTGTATTGGTGTGCTTGACCCCCGCCCTATTAATTCCCGATCTTCGGGGCTCTCTGGCTACCAGCTCCGCTGTGTTCGCGCCGGGTTAAGAGTCGGCTTTCGTGGGCTCTCGAAGAAGGTCGGAAAGCTCCCGCGTGGCAGCCAGGCTCTCGTAGTTCAGTTGAAAAGTCGGCCATCGAACACAGAACGAAC
The DNA here is from genome assembly GCF_000648655.2 of Copidosoma floridanum. The sequence goes on along the minus strand of NW_019384288.1, from coordinate 1,945,558 downwards.
AAAACTAGATCTTTCCACGCAGACGGGAGTTTGTCAACAGTTTTCGTTCCCCGCTGTATCAAGGAAGCTTGTTAATCAAACTCGTCATCGAGCAGTGAATCCTCTCTCCCACTAGAGTGAATTTAGTAAGATCTTTTAATTGTCCTCTTTGTATGAGGTAGTATTTTGTTATTTGTTATTAAAAGCTTAAACTTCTTGAACAACGCTTTCAATCGTTGTTTCGTGGCAGTTAGCTGTTTATTAATTTCATTCGCATGCACGTCTCAAATTTCCTCGAGACATTCTCTTGGTGATTGTACGTTATATATTTTACTAATAAACAATTTTGGTTCATTTAAAATATTGTCGTTGATATTTAGTTTCAATCTCCTTTGCTTAAAAAACCAAAGGAAAATTATAATTTCCGAAGGAGAAACATTTCCTGATGTGAGTACAAGATCCTCAAAGGATAAACAAAAGACAAAAAAAACTGGTGATTTCGATTCGTGACTTAGAAAATTAGAGCCACGAGAAAAAGCCAGAGCAACTTTTCAAATATTTTTAATTATTGTGTTTGTACAGTACAAAATAGTAATTTACGTAACAAGTGAGGAAAAGACGATTTCTCGCTCGAGTCGTGATTGACTCGCACGAGTAGTGGAAGTTAACGGTAACAAGTGCCAGTTGAGCACACACGTGCGTAGCACGAGTGTGATCGCATGGCACGAGTTATCGTCACCGGCCAGGAGTGTGACTCTATCACACGAGTGCGAAAAATCGTCCCGCACGAGTTGCGTACAAGTTTTTCCGCAATAAGTGTGCGTAAAATAGGTGTCTTCCGCACTGATATAAGTGTGGTAAATCGATTTTTCCACATAGTGTGCGGAAAAGGTATGCGGTAAAAATTTTCCGAACATGCGGAAAAGGTGTACGGAAATAGTAGTTTTCCTAAGACTTTTTAAACTCGTAGGAAAATTACTATTTCCACACAGTATGCGGAAAAGGTGTGTGACAAAAACCTATTCCGAATACCTTTTCCGCACACTGTGCAGAAAAACCTTTGCCACTCACCTTTTCCGCACATTTTTGCGGAAAAAGTTTTTTTAATAAAAAAAAATCTTGAAAAAATTTGAAAAATTGTATAGATAGTTATTTGTTTATTGAATAAATACTAAGTTAACTGTACAGTTCTAAATATGTATGAATACGTAATAAAGCTGCGCTGCTAAGATATACTAATTTGTTAGTTTTTGAAAAAAGCATTCAACCAAAAAAGTAAGGTTATTATATACTCTGTGTAATTCATGGGAGAAGGTGGTGCAAAGCAGTAGGAAGGCAGGTGATTGCAACAACAACAACAGTAATGGCGAAATCACGGTGGCTAGTGTAAAGGTTGTGAAGCTGGTGAAGGCTCTAGTCAGCATTGTCAAGGAGGTGATTGGCAGCTAAATAATTAAGAGTATTAGAAAGAATACAATTGTGTTTGTAGTTTTAATGAGGAATTTAAGGAATTACCTAATAAGTTGCGTGTTAAAAATAACAGCTGTGTTAGTAAGGTCAAATGGTTGTTTAATAGCGGTGACTCAGATCATGATATAAATAATGATCGATTTTTTTATGAATCTGTTGAATTAAAGGAGTCTGATAATGAAAAAGTTAGTGATGTTTATTTTTGAAAAGCAACCAATATTGGGAACAAGTTAAATGTTTAGGGCTAACGGAAAATGAAAACGATGAAAAACCTTTTTTTTTTGTTAAAGATATGAATAAAAATCAAGTAAGTAACAGTAGAGTAACATGAACAAATAAAATGGTATTTTCAGAGAATATGTCAACGATTTAAAATTAAAATGGAAATTTGTTGGCGTTGGCTGTTTAAAATAATAAGATTGATTGCATGACAAGTAAAATTATGTACAGTAGGTCAAATTCTCGATGGTCAATCCACGATATCAGAGACAAATTTTTTAGAATTTTCAATGTGCTTGGAAAACAAAATGTATAATTTATCAGTTAAAAATGAACGATCAAGGGCTAAAAATATTTTTAAAATCGTACATACTGATTGGAAAAGACCACGTAATACTAGCTAAGTGTTAGCAAACGGTTTCTAAACTTTATTGATGATTATAGTACAGTAGTTAAAGTTTTTAGTATTAAATTAAAAGATTAAGTATTTAATGGTTTCGTCGACTATAAAAATTTCATTAAAAGTAAAACAGAAAAAAGGATAAAAAGAGTATGATGCGATAATGGCAAGGAGATTATAAATAATAATATGAGTAATTTTGCATGAAAGGGAAGGTATAAACATGGAACCGTGTTCACCTTACATACATGAATTTAATGGAACAGCAGATAATAACAATAGTTCTTAATAAATATGCCTGGATATTTACAGAAAAAGATTAAACTATATCATAGATTTAAAGTGATGTCAATTCAGTAACCTTAAACAGTCTCCCTCTTTTAGGGCTTAGATAGAACCATCAGCTGAAAATAAATGGTCTATCAGTCAAATTAAAAACAATCCAGGCCTTACTATAGAAAAAGCAGGTCAGATAGTTCTAACGAGTACAGAATGGAGCATCACACGACTTATAGATATATCAACGCTACAAGAACAAGGAGAAAATTTGCTAATTGCATAAAGAAACATAACAAAATCCAACATTATCTCTGACCAAGTAGAAATATAACAAATAATAGACGTTCTTAACAGCATACAACTAGCACTACAGGAAACAAATCGAATTGTAGACGTGCTTTACACGGAAGACACTACACTTATGGAACGTAACGATACACAACAAGCAGCCGTAAAAGCAGCTAGAGCTTATCCAGAAATCACTTTTTTATTAAAAAAAAGGGTATCAGTATTTTTAAAAAAACCATGCCTTGTTTATCACATAGCAATTTTACTACTTGATAAACAAGCGTTTTCTTACTAATATTTAAGGCAAAGTCGCTACAACCGTTGTAATCGCTAACCACGAAAATAACTCAACTGATTTGGCTAAAATTTTGCATACCGATTCTTTACACTTCCTAGATAATTTTAGTATGATTTTTATCTTGAAAAATTTAATAACAATAGCAACAAATAAGCTCAAAGTTTTGCAAAAATACGCCAGCTTTTCACTTTAGTTCAGTAGGATCCGCTAGGTGGCGTCGACATGAAATCGAAGCTACCTAAAACAGTATTAAATAATTGTGGTTATAAAAGGCCGTAGCGTCGCGGTAATTTCTGCAATCGTCTACTGGCAGTTCATCGAGCGGCATCGATTAAGTAGATGATAGTCCTGCAGCTGGGTATCCCGGTTACTGATGACGCTGTTCTCCAATGGGCAAGTGACCTAGGTCTACTTTCACCCTGAACCTCTAGAATTGACGGGTGCCCCCTATAAAAAATTTATTTAAACCGATGACGTCTCCAGAGAAATACCAGGAGACGTGTCTAGCCCGAGCACATCCTGCTCTAACACTTCAGAGTTAGGTGGCCGTACGACAATCTGTCCTGCTGCTGTCACAGAACTTCATACTACAAATGTTAGCTAAAGAAGACAGCCCTTTAGAGTATAGGAAGCCACAGCACCCAACTTCTTAGTGGTCAATCCAACGGCAAACCTACAGAGAAGGTATTTTCCAGGCCCACTTACCCGACTAACGATGAGTGGTTTGTTATCCGGACAACTACCCGAAAACGAGATATATTTTGATCAGTGGCGTATCTCCCTCATGTTCGGTCTCTGTACACAGGCTTCGAGAGTAAGAGTGAAGCTACCAACAGCTGGCTCTCCATCATCAAGAAAAATAATAAGGAATAACTAGAAATTTTACCACTGGCCTTTATCAGGGCCGATGTAAGTATTTATGAACATTACTTAACCTTTAATCTCATCAGTTCTTTTAAGGGCCACCTAAGTTTAAACTACCTTGCCAACAAATACATTTTTACTACCATTTCTGGAAACATTTTTCGTTGACTAGAAGACTACGTAAAGCCGGCCACTATTAAAGCAAGTCAGTCATTCACTGGCAGACGTCACAAGCAGAGTTTTTCGTCACAAGGCTGGGAACCCCAGTGACCAATGACCCTATATTAACCTCTTGACTCTAAGCATTCAACCAGGAATCACTGATCCTCTTCAAGGTCTGCGCTGGGCAAACCTAAAACAGCTATGAAGGAAAAAAAACTTGAGCCAACGGGAGTCTCCAACGAGCAAGCATCACAAACCAATATCTACTAATCTCTCCACCTTAGATCATCAAAACAAATGAGTCTGCAAAAAAAATGCTCTAGACACTAACGTTTCGACGCCATACCAGGAGACGTTGGAAAAGAGCACTACAACTAGACCCAAAGCTTCAGACTTTGTAATTCTTCTTTCTATCAGTCTGCGTCTTCAACAGCAGGCCAGAGAAGATCACCCTGAGGTATCCAGCTGTCACAATTGCTGTAAACTTCAGTCAAGAAAGAGTTTACTTAAAAAGCTTACCATTTTTTTTATGGCAATTAGATGTTGAACTACCTTGTTGACAAATATTTTGAAACTTCACAAAGTTGACAGAAAATAGCCCTTAGGGGTTACAAAAGTCGCAAGAAGGTGAATTGGAAGGAAAACCTTAAATGGATCTAATGAATACAATTTTAGGTGTTAAGAAACTGATGCAGAAAATTTGTCAAGGTTGGAACAGCAGCCTTAAAATCGAAAAATGAAGAATCCATTACGTGAGGGATCAGCTTTTTATTTTACCCTCACAGAAATCTTTTGAATCTTCAAAGATCTAAATTTAGGTCTTTAAATAAAAAGAAAATATATTTGTATTTTTGTGGCAATAAAAAATTTAGACATTAGTCTCCAGGACTTTGTTCCTTTGGTAATAAAGTTGTGAGATAAGAAAAAAAAAATTTTTTTTAGTACATATTTTTGAAAGTATAAAATTTTAACATTATTAAAAAAAATTTATATTTTTACTTGTATACATATGTATTTATATACACATTTATGAGCGCACGATGCCTCAGTCGGCTGGTTTTTGGGACAGTGCGCGGGAGACTGCGGGTTCGATTCCTGGCCAGTGTGACTCTCCCGAGCAAACACCTTTGTGAATTTTCACGTGTGCTTTTTCACCTCACAATGCTCTTAGTGAAGGGATGGGCGACCTTCTCGCAGCAATAATGGCCTACTACTTAAATCCTTCCCACTCGAGATGGTCTAAGTAACATTATCACCGTACCAACGAAGCCCAAACTGTAATATCTATCAATGTAAAAATGTAACCGATAATTGTAAGATGTAATCAATACTGTTTTATGTACTAATATCATGTAACAATGCGACTTACTGTACCAAGGCTATATGTACTCGTTGACATTAAGGCCTTATAATAAATACACTATGTTAGTAGATATTTATTAAAAAAAAAAAACGTACAAATATGTATATACAAAAGTGTAGTAAACGAGAGAACATCATACGGCCAATTGTAACAAACAATTGAACGTTCGATTTCAGCTAAATCACAGATGGACCAGGATACATTGACTGTGCAAACTCCGACAACATCGATGACAGCCAGGCACTTCCTGAAGGCCACTCCCGACTAGAGGCGTTCAAAGTGATGCCGATGAAGCTCAAGCCATTATGTATATAAGTGTGTAACACATCAGGACTAGGCAAATTATTTTCGTTGTTGTTGGCTCAAGGAACATTTCCCATAGAACAAGAGTAATTATTTAACAAAAACATAAATGAACAGGCCTTCAACAAAAAAAAAATTTTTTTATTACTTACACACTGCACGTATATTTGTTACCTTCTAATGTTAACCAATCTCCAAATTGATATACTTACAACCTTGGAAAACAGCACAAAACAATAAAAATAGTAACGACACAATGAAAACACATCATAAAAAATGTCACACCCAACGAATCGAGGAATTAAAAATAATAATAAGTTAGATTTAAAAAATAAAAAACGTAGTTATCGGTTCTGTTATTGTAAAAGTCGGTGTCGAGTACTTGTTTCAATTCAAATTAACTTTAAAAAAAAAAGCTTAAGCTGAAAATCACTACGTAACTCGGGCTTATTAACCATTTATTTGTTAAAATTCTATGTACCAATACAGAAAAAAATAGCTGGTCGTGATGTGTGAGGTGACGACCATGGTTTCAAAAAAAAAATTTTTTTTTCATTTTTCATTCAGCACACTGTTTGTACCACTAGAGTATCATTAAAACTTATTAAACCATATCGCTTTACACCCATTTCAAAACACTCCTTACCACAATAGATAAACATTAACCCAATACCACATCGCACACAAGAAACACAATGAGAAACGCAAAAACTCAAGAGAAGTTGACTGCAGCTGGGCTCTAGAATCACTGTCAACAATAATTCACAACAGCACAGCTACTTGCAGCAAACCAAATAGATAGCGGAGGTGCAGATGAAAAGCGATCCAACGAAATGCAATAAGACGAACGTTGCACACCACAGCTACTAATGCCGAATAATTTATTTCATTTCCTTGCGATAAGACAATGTCTGTGTCATATGCGAAAAGCAAAAAGCAAGACAGCAGAGCAGAGATGTTGCAGGAGAGACTTAAAAAGAACAAATAAAAAAAAAGTCGAACGCTACGACACAAAATAACCACTGCTGCAATTTGCTCACATGAAAAGAAAGAAAATGCCTTTGCCCTGTCGCTTTTCACTGTAATCTAAATCAAGCAGAGAGCGATCGAAAACTCACAAAATCAAAGATATTTCACATTAGATTTTCCTTACATCACCCTTCCGCATACCCTTATTGGTACTGGCAGTGCTCTCTATGGAGCTGAATGTTACAATCAGCGTAATGTAATCAATCGTGTATACAGTCAAAATACATGCACGACCGCATCGCCGCACATCACTTCTAATACATAAGCACCCAGATAGTGCTACCGATCTTAAAACAATCTTTTATCAAAAAATATAAATAATGATAATAAATACAAATTCAGGTGGTCATCGGCACCACGTTACTACGAATCGCTCCTCAATATCCCTAGATGATTGCAACAATACTGCATCAGCTCTATTAAACGTTAAACCCCTACTTACATAAAATTCCACAGGGGTCATCACTACTTTTAAAACAAGGGTAAAGAAAAGCTATATGAAGAAGAGAACAACGCCTTATCGGCAGTTGACCAACAACCTACAGTATGAGTAGATGTAAGCCTTTAATTAAAAATACACGTAACGGGATATTGTCACCTTACCTTACTTACCGAAACGGTGGAAAAGAACCCTAACAGGGACACGAGGAATATAAGTCTCCTATACTTATATCCATAACAATAGCAAAAAACTTACCTAACCCCTTAGATTTGTTAAAAGGAAATTTTGCAGAGTTATTGGGGCTCTGAATAGGTTTCTTAGAATCGTCATTTTTATGGTTACAATAATTAACAAGCTTCTTGAGGATTCAAGTAAATTTTAGTTGTATTCTTTTATTGTGCTATACATTATAAATTCTTATTGTGGATCATCACATTTTTATATTTTTGTCTTTATTGTAGTCACATGTTCTGTGAACACTGCTATGCAAAATGTAAACCAGGATATTATTTCACTTTAGAAGCAAAGTGTATCGTTTAGTAAATTTTCTCACTTATTCAAACATTTCTTTGCATTAACTTTACATATAAACTTACCTTTCTTACTACAAATACAAACATGCAGTTTTGTGTTGCTCTTCGAATAAGTTTTGTGTTTGTCTGCCTACAACACATACTGCTAAAGCAACTCACTGTACTGATGCCTTTGATATTTAGCGACACTTAAACATTTTAAAAATATTTTATCAACATTTATAATCTTCATACTTTTTCACGTACATGAGATTCTGTGCCATTTGTTGGTGCTGCTTCGTATACTTTTAGGTGTTTGAAGATAAATTATTCACTGGCTGTATTTAAGTTATGGTTTTCAGCTGTTAACGCTGAACCACGCTACCTCTATAACACAGACCACTACAGTCAATAGTAAACAACCTGTAGTACTGAAAATGCCAAGTGAAAAAAAAAACAGGAAATGAAAGGAGAACAAAATATTTTTGAGTAAAATCTGTTTTCACCACTTCACGATCTCCACGAACCATCCACATACCCAGTAAAAGTTATGGCTCAGTAAAAGCAGGAGATTGTGTCTTCTTTACTAAGCTATAGAGTTTCTCCAGGTACTTGTCCATTAAAGACTAGACTCGCTCACTTGATGTCCAATTCGTATTTACCCTACCAGGCTCTAGAATAACAGTATGCTGGAACACTCAAAAAATGTACCTAAGCTTGCCTCCTAAAATAAATGGTAAGCTTTTAAATGGATAGTTAATATGTGTTAATTTTTTTGAATATTTTCTTAACGATTTAATAAGCGTTTTAAAAATAATTAAAGCTTCACTCTTAATAAGTTAAGCTACTTTGCATAACTTTTTTTTTTTAGTTACATATTTAAAAAACAAACTTTTATTCTTACTACTATTTCAGAGCAATTGGAATGTCTTGTAACTTCTTATTGCTTTGGTTGACTGAATCGAAGTAGTTTTTGTTTAAGCCATAGAAATAATTTTTTTTTTTAACAAAAATAACAAGCTAAAGTTTTATAGTAAATGTTTTCTTGGAAAAAAACTGGACAGTTAATAAAATGTTTCTTCACTTTTAATCATTCCACAAAAATAGTATTTAAAAAAAATAGTAAAAAACTATTGAGCTTAAGAAAAATATCTCTTAATTGTGTCTTAATACGTAAGTGTAAGGTTTTCTTCTACTATTCTTAGAAATTATAGTTGAAGTTAGTTCTGGTCAGTCCATAAACTGTGCATGATTTTTTTAAATTTGAAGATTAAATTTATTAATTCAAAAAGATTATTCATTTTATTTTACTCAATCTAAAAAAGTTAAAATTTATAGCTATTGTTTGTTATCATTTAAATTAGTTTTTCTTTAAATTTTGCCTTTTACTTACCTTAAAAATGTATAGCTAAATTAACTTCTTTAAGACTTTTATCAGAAAAAACAGCATTTCTAATGTGAAAAGGTTTCATACACTAAATAACAATAAGATTCTGATAAATTTTATTTCGTTATTCTTGTAATTTATTACTGTAACTATTAAAAAAAAAACCCTACAATAGAAGTTAATAATGTTATTAAAATTTAGAAAGAAAAAGAATCTTCTCAAAAGTTTTCAAAAACCTGAGGTCGAATTTGTTGTTTTAAAAAAAAATGTTGATTATGAAAAAAAAAAGATATTCCATTTCAAATAATTAAATTTTTAAAAGCAAAGTGTAAGGTGCAAGATAAATCTGTGTAAAAATTGAACTAAACCGTGATTGGCCTATTAAACGTTGTATTAGTTGGAGATCAAAAATTTTTTTTCTTAAACTAACATTGACATAGGTTAAGGGAGTAGTGTTACGATGAATAGTCAATGCGTGTTCTGAAATACATTATGCGCTCTGAAACAGACAAGTGAAAATCAATGTGGCAACGCCGCATGAGGCGAAAACCTTCTGTGTATTTACACGTATACGTATAGATACGTTTGGAGGTTATATTGTACATCAACATTGAGTTGGTGGTGAAATTTCCGTTGTTATATACCCACAGATCGTTTAATTTGCTATAACTAAACAGTGGTGAAGCTACAGGTGATGTTCTTGAAATATGATGTTTAAAACAGATTATTTGACATTATATTTCAATGTTAACATAGTCTGAAGCTTCTCTTAATCGCAATCTGTAAATTACTCTGATAAGAGTACGTGTTAAATAGATAATTTATTTTTCAAAAAACAGTGAAGCTCGTGTATCTGAAATTATAATTGTTAGCTGGCAAAAATTTTTTCAAGGCGATCCTACATTTTCGGATTTTGTGACACTACCCCTAACATCTTTTAAAAATTAACATTATTATTATAAAACTCATCACACTTATGAAGGAACTGCTATGGGCATCAAGATAATTGAGCACGATTTACAAATTTTCGTAAGATTTGAAGAAGCTTGCAACGTCATGTTACCTTTACAGTTGTAAAATTCTTTTCATATGGCTTATTTTATCTGAAAATGTACAAGGTGATATAATTTCTAATACGTTGGTAAATGGTTGAATATGAGATATTAATAAAAATGAGAAAAACAATACTTTATTTATTTTCAATCAAACTTTTTTATTAGGGAATGGATCTTAAGCAAATGTTGGCCTTTTATTTATCTTGGTGAAATGCATTTTACTTTACCAATGCCACGTCTTTTCTGGATTTGTTCAATGGCTGTGAATACACATATACATATACGCGATATTGACTTTCTAAATATATTTTATTATTTGTATTATTGATTATTTATGGGATTGTTTTAATATGAAAGAGTCAATCACCTGCTTCTCTTTTCTGAGGCCTCTTTATCCCTTACTATGACTTACAAATCTGCATGCTACGGTAAAAGGCATTATATCAGTTGCCTACTTATATGATATCGTAGTGATTGAGCCATATAAAAAACACCACAACGTTTTCTGGGAGAAGATGTCTCTCCTCAATTTTAAGTACATTACTATCCCAATTATATACAGATAAAATTTGGTTTGCAGCTAACCTAACAATAACACTGCTTTTCATAAAAGTTCAGCCAGGAGAAATTTGGAAAATTAATTTGAGCATTTTAAGATACACAGGTCTTGTTTTCGTTGTTCTAACGAATTTCTGGCCTATATCAGTCGGTAAAGCTATAAAATAGAAATAAAGAGACTAAACCATGCCAAGATACATCTAGCATACCACCAAAAATACTCATTTTTTAGCAATTAAAAATTCGAGTATGCTAATCTAAAGTAAACAGTAGCACACTTACCGAGATTTTATCAGCCTTCTTGAAGTTACTTCGGCTCACTCCCACGTGACCTAATCTATAATAAGACTAGTATATTGGTAGATCCATTTAACAAAAAATATTTTTTTCACCATACTTCATTGAACGTAGTAATATTTATTCAGCTTCGCAAAACAAATATTGTATACACACCACGCTCGAATGTTAGGAAATGCATTAGATCTCACGTGAACCACCCTCAGCTTCGCCTCGGAAATTAATTAACGTGAAACCTACAACATCCTTTACGTCACTTACAAGGTGCGTAATAAACTGTTTTAACTAAGTTAATTTTCAATATATAAGTTCATTTATCTGATGAACATTGTATAAGAATATTTGAGAGGCATCAATAAGGCGTTAAAGTTTTCACTCAAAGAGTGTCAAGCGATGTCAAATAAGGTGGCACTTAGGGGGAAAGGGCAAGTGGCTGCAAAGCAGTGATGTCAGACTGTATAGGAGGAGAGCTAGCAATATAAAAATTGGGACAGTTTGAGTATGGCCAGGTTTGATATTTTTTGGTGTAGTTTGCTTTATGTGGCCACAAAAGTACAGTCTTGTATTCTATGCACGTGGCAATGACTGATAAAAGCCAAAAAACTCAGAAAATTTTTGAACTGAGCTCATCATGGCTTCAGCTTAGTAAAATGCTATATTTTATAATAAATTCCTAATAGATATCAATCTTGCTATCTGCCAGTAGGGCAAAGTTAATCTCTAACGCGAAACGCAGCGTTATCGACGAATTACTGGAGAGTATTCACGTTACCCATTTTAGTACCCACGAAACTTTTTCCTACAGTGGTTTGTATAATATAATGTGAGGAAATTTCAGTCTTGCTACTATAAAGTGTGGCAAACACAGTTTTGCAGACGGTCAAAAGTACACCTGGCCATAACCTGCAGTGCTCAGGCACGTGTGGTGTATCTTTTATTTCCTGCCCAAAACTAGTTCTATTACGTATATAGAGATCGTGTGGTCATCTATAAGAGAGAGAAAAAAGGTGTTTCGTCCCGAGAACACGCTAGGACTCATCAGTAAGGCTGACGACGTGCTTCCTGCCTCAGACACCGAAGAGGTGTGGGCTTAGACTGACTTGATCACGCTTTTATAGTAATCGTGCAGGTATTTCGCCACTTGACGGGAGAGAGTAATTAGGGGCTTGGCCACCTAGCGAGTAGAGCCTAAAGCGCAAGCGATGTGAGACGCCACACGTATAAATATGTTGATTATGAAAAAAAAAAGATATTCCATTTCAAATAATTAAATTTTTAAAAGCAAAGTGTAAGGTGCAAGATAAATCTGTGTAAAAATTGAACTAAACCGTGATTGGCCTATTAAACGTTGTATTAGTTGGAGATCAAAAATTTTTTTTCTTAAACTAACATTGACATAGGTTAAGGGAGTAGTGTTACGATGAATAGTCAATGCGTGTTCTGAAATACATTATGCGCTCTGAAACAGACAAGTGAAAATCAATGTGGCAACGCCGCATGAGGCGAAAACCTTCTGTGTATTTACACGTATACGTATAGATACGTTTGGAGGTTATATTGTACATCAACATTGAGTTGGTGGTGAAATTTCCGTTGTTATATACCCACAGATCGTTTAATTTGCTATAACTAAACAGTGGTGAAGCTACAGGTGATGTTCTTGAAATATGATGTTTAAAACAGATTATTTGACATTATATTTCAATGTTAACATAGTCTGAAGCTTCTCTTAATCGCAATCTGTAAATTACTCTGATAAGAGTACGTGTTAAATAGATAATTTATTTTTCAAAAAACAGTGAAGCTCGTGTATCTGAAATTATAATTGTTAGCTGGCAAAAATTTTTTCAAGGCGATCCTACATTTTCGGATTTTGTGACACTACCCCTAACATCTTTTAAAAATTAACATTATTATTATAAAACTCATCACACTTATGAAGGAACTGCTATGGGCATCAAGATAATTGAGCACGATTTACAAATTTTCGTAAGATTTGAAGAAGCTTGCAACGTCATGTTACCTTTACAGTTGTAAAATTCTTTTCATATGGCTTATTTTATCTGAAAATGTACAAGGTGATATAATTTCTAATACGTTGGTAAATGGTTGAATATGAGATATTAATAAAAATGAGAAAAACAATACTTTATTTATTTTCAATCAAACTTTTTTATTAGGGAATGGATCTTAAGCAAATGTTGGCCTTTTATTTATCTTGGTGAAATGCATTTTACTTTACCAATGCCACGTCTTTTCTGGATTTGTTCAATGGCTGTGAATACACATATACATATACGCGATATTGACTTTCTAAATATATTTTATTATTTGTATTATTGATTATTTATGGGATTGTTTTAATATGAAAGAGTCAATCACCTGCTTCTCTTTTCTGAGGCCTCTTTATCCCTTACTATGACTTACAAATCTGCATGCTACGGTAAAAGGCATTATATCAGTTGCCTACTTATATGATATCGTAGTGATTGAGCCATATAAAAAACACCACAACGTTTTCTGGGAGAAGATGTCTCTCCTCAATTTTAAGTACATTACTATCCCAATTATATACAGATAAAATTTGGTTTGCAGCTAACCTAACAATAACACTGCTTTTCATAAAAGTTCAGCCAGGAGAAATTTGGAAAATTAATTTGAGCATTTTAAGATACACAGGTCTTGTTTTCGTTGTTCTAACGAATTTCTGGCCTATATCAGTCGGTAAAGCTATAAAATAGAAATAAAGAGACTAAACCATGCCAAGATACATCTAGCATACCACCAAAAATACTCATTTTTTAGCAATTAAAAATTCGAGTATGCTAATCTAAAGTAAACAGTAGCACACTTACCGAGATTTTATCAGCCTTCTTGAAGTTACTTCGGCTCACTCCCACGTGACCTAATCTATAATAAGACTAGTATATTGGTAGATCCATTTAACAAAAAATATTTTTTTCACCATACTTCATTGAACGTAGTAATATTTATTCAGCTTCGCAAAACAAATATTGTATACACACCACGCTCGAATGTTAGGAAATGCATTAGATCTCACGTGAACCACCCTCAGCTTCGCCTCGGAAATTAATTAACGTGAAACCTACAACATCCTTTACGTCACTTACAAGGTGCGTAATAAACTGTTTTAACTAAGTTAATTTTCAATATATAAGTTCATTTATCTGATGAACATTGTATAAGAATATTTGAGAGGCATCAATAAGGCGTTAAAGTTTTCACTCAAAGAGTGTCAAGCGATGTCAAATAAGGTGGCACTTAGGGGGAAAGGGCAAGTGGCTGCAAAGCAGTGATGTCAGACTGTATAGGAGGAGAGCTAGCAATATAAAAATTGGGACAGTTTGAGTATGGCCAGGTTTGATATTTTTTGGTGTAGTTTGCTTTATGTGGCCACAAAAGTACAGTCTTGTATTCTATGCACGTGGCAATGACTGATAAAAGCCAAAAAACTCAGAAAATTTTTGAACTGAGCTCATCATGGCTTCAGCTTAGTAAAATGCTATATTTTATAATAAATTCCTAATAGATATCAATCTTGCTATCTGCCAGTAGGGCAAAGTTAATCTCTAACGCGAAACGCAGCGTTATCGACGAATTACTGGAGAGTATTCACGTTACCCATTTTAGTACCCACGAAACTTTTTCCTACAGTGGTTTGTATAATATAATGTGAGGAAATTTCAGTCTTGCTACTATAAAGTGTGGCAAACACAGTTTTGCAGACGGTCAAAAGTACACCTGGCCATAACCTGCAGTGCTCAGGCACGTGTGGTGTATCTTTTATTTCCTGCCCAAAACTAGTTCTATTACGTATATAGAGATCGTGTGGTCATCTATAAGAGAGAGAAAAAAGGTGTTTCGTCCCGAGAACACGCTAGGACTCATCAGTAAGGCTGACGACGTGCTTCCTGCCTCAGACACCGAAGAGGTGTGGGCTTAGACTGACTTGATCACGCTTTTATAGTAATCGTGCAGGTATTTCGCCACTTGACGGGAGAGAGTAATTAGGGGCTTGGCCACCTAGCGAGTAGAGCCTAAAGCGCAAGCGATGTGAGACGCCACACGTATAAATACTTTATTCTCGCATTTGTAATGTATTAACAATAATTTTCTTCATACTTAGTAAATAAGATAAATTAAAAATAATCATCAACTGACCTAATTGTCAAAAATGCCAAACGTAGACTGTCTTACTTCCATAAAAGCAAACCTCGATCTTTTGTTTGGCTTCCCATGTGAACGTTTGAATTTAAAAATATTCGGTGTGTGATAGTAACTTAATTAAAGGAGAAGTAATCTCCTTACAATTGTTTTGAATAATAGGATATCGCAATTTCCCCCTTTTCGTCTACAAATATGAGCTCTGACTACAAACGAAGCCGACGGGAATTCTGTGTGTGGAGTAATCTATTGTATTGTGTTTGGCTCTACTAGAAGGTAGGGTGACACCAAGATGTGCTTTAAAAAAGTATCTGCAGAAAGTGTTTTGATTAAAACAAAAATGTGATGGCGTAGTTTTGACACAAAAAAATTAAAATAACTCTATTGTAGAATGTAAGGACAGTATTTTACAAAAATCTACAGAATATCTAAGTAACCGGCAAAACTGTCATATAAAGATAAATTAAGGGGCGCAAATAATGATCAGCCCTTTTAAACAACTGGTTTAGAGAAGCTTTGTCGAAATGAGTTCTCCTTGGATTCAAAAAATGTTAATTTTACGACTTAATAGGTAAAATTATTACTCCACAAGTGGACGAATCCGTTAATGGCGTTAATCATTGGCAGTGAAGAGCTGTACAAGAATTTTAAGTAGTGCCATAAATTCAAAGTGTTCTCTGCTAACGTTGTATGCATCATAGAGAAAGAGCTCTTCTATCCGCATTACAAAGAGGCAGATACAGAAATAGTATCTTATGTATGCAAAATTTAAGTGGCGAATGTTAGTGTATAAAGTGTAGATACTGACGATTGAATTATTATGCTTGGTAACGTGGGGCACCTTTATAATTAAATGAACGTCTGGATGGAAGATTGAACTCTTAATAGGTATGGATTTATTCGTGTTAATTGAATGAGGTATAATCTAGGACTAGATCTGTGTTTTGCATTGCCTGCCCTGCATGCCATCAGTAGACACGATAACAATTCAGCGTTTTGCTGAAAGAGCAAAAGTAAACCGTTTCACATACAAAGATAAAATAAAAAATTCATTTAATTTTTTATCGAAGTACGTCAAACTGATATCCCGAAGTGCGATGTATTAGATACTATTGAAAAATTTGTGGAACATATTTATGGCTTCAAAAAACAAGTCTATGTTAATGATGCTCATTTAGCCGTATTTTCAAAAAACTACAGTTTACAGTTTCAAGGAATTTTTAAAGATCAGTTGAACGAAATTTGATAAATCAAATGACAGAAATGCTAGATACAACGAATGACATTGGTATATATTGTGACATAGTAGCCCGTCATAAGAAACCTTATAACCTGATGACAGCTTCTAAATAAAGCTACTGTACCGCCGTATACTCACTGTAAGAAAGGGTGCCCCTCCTTCTACACCTGAACTGGAGAGACTCTTTGGACAGGCCACCATACTTTCCCCCTTACATTTTTTTACTAATTCACTGTAAAGATTGGCTGAACCCTCTTTGTGTATGTGTTTTATTGTATTAGTTATTCTCTCACCGCCACTAAGATTACCTAAGCCCACTTGCATACATATATATGTGTTTTATTCTGAAATTATTAAATAACCATGCAAAGATAGATTGAGAGAAAGAAAAAGTCTAAGGAACTCCTCGTCATACTACTGGTTTCGTTGACGGCTCATGTTTGAACGTCTGATACTTTACGAAAGTTCTGGGTATTACAAAAAATTTTTATGCTGAAAAAAATATCAAATACTTACTTTTATTCATGACAGCAATTGGTAGCTGTAATGTAAACTAAATATGAGTTTTTAAAATATATATATCACAACAATATCAAAATTTACTACACTTTATTAATTCATTCTCAAATAACTCTAGCATAACAAAACTTGACTCATTACATGAGCTCCCAGAAATTGAGAAAACGGATATACTCGTGACCGCGAACCCATACCGTTCCCTGAAAAGTTAAATCAGGCCACAGTTATCAAGCACAAGTTAAATACGCACGCCTACTTGTGTACACGTATGTAAAATGCACACTGTGCAAGGACACATAGATGAAACTAATCAGAGACCCTTCTTGCTTAGAGATGGACAACTCTTTTGAGTAAGACATTCGATTGTTTGAATGAAATTTATAAATTCGCAAGAGTCGTAGTCTTCTTTTGAATTTGTATCGTTTGATTTTGAATGCAATAAAGGAATCTCAAGTTACAGACACGCACGTGTGTGCTTGTATGACACACACTGCGTAGAATAGCCATGTAAGGTACTTTATTATTCGCATGGAATACAAAATCTGCATTTGTTTTTTTTTTGATCAAATATACGAGATGTAAAAAACGATTCTTAGTGGATATTTCATTCATCATACAGACGTTCTTTCAATATAATACCTTGTTAGCCACTAATCCACAGTGATTTCTTTCTCTTATTATAATATTAATCGTTGTGGAGGGTATTATATATGTGGTTGTGGTTGTGGTATATATTATATATGTAGAGGTGTTCTATATGTGGTTGTCAGTAGAGTCGAAATTTGGGATATCAGTTAAAACGTTGTAATTTCTTGTACCACATTGTCAACTAAGAACAATAAGTAATGCGTTTTAACGCGGACTTTTTAACAACTCAGTGATTCCCAAAACAATTGTGAAAGCAGTCTAACCAAGAGTTGACAATAAGGACCAAATGGCAAAAAACTAAATATTTTTTTACTGTGAGCTTTTTATTTTTACCTGTATAAATTATTATTTTTTTTTTTTTTTATAGGTTCTTGTTACAGTACTTAGACGTATGCACGATGATACATCTGAACATGAGCCCATAATGCAATGCGTCAAGACAGCTGCAAGAAAAGAAGGTGAATAGAGTATACGATGTATTTAATGTAAATAATAACTGATCATATCTTTTGTTCTTTTTTAATGGATGAACTCAATCCGTCGACGAGCAAAGTCACCAAAACTGTACGTCAAGACGTCAGAGATGATGATGAGGAACAAAATTACTTATATTTTTCATTTAATAACCGTATTTGAAATATTTTTTTTTTTACGTTTTAACTTTTCTTGGATGAAGAAAGCAGTAATTATTTAATGATCAGTACTAGCAATAGCAGTAGCGGTAGTAGGACTAATAGCAACAGCAGCACTGTCACCATTAGCAGCTGCAACACTGGTAGGCTACGTAAAATAAAGTATTATCATCACTTGTATTGATTTTTTGCAAACGTAATTATAGATTTTCATTAACAGTACGAAGAAAAAAAGCGTCCACCCTTTATTCTCGAGTCAAAGAATTTTAAACGTTATCATAACTTCAACCACAAAGGACAAGAGGTGCACAGATGCTTTTCAAGACCACTACCAAACTTTGATGTTTATATCTGGCTGAGAAAGTGTATAAATAGCTTGCATAAATAGCTTATTAATAAAAGTAAGCCCAACGAATTTATTTGTGTTATAATGCCACAGTATGCTTACGTTATCAGGGGGCAAATACGTGCAGCTAAGTTGCTTTGATTTGGAAATCTTATTAGACGCAATTGCAGACTGACGCAAATAAAGTAGCTAATGATTTAGTTAGAGAGGTGAGGGCCAGAGTAATAAGAATAGGATGCGGCCTCAATAAAGTTTATATTATTTTTAATTATTTCTTGCCACACGTAGGGCAGCCATTGTTTCACATTTCTCACAAAATTTTGATCGTGGTCATCTATCCCTCTACGATGGTACACGTATTGTTGTGGATACACAGGAAACCGTAAGTGACACACTATGGTTAATTAATTCTTACGAAGATCAACAATATTTTAAACAAATTTGAAATTTAAATTCTGCAAGTATAGGTACGGATTACTTTATAACATGTAATGAAAAATTTTGGCACGTAAAAGATCATAAATGCTTTAATGAATTTAACAAACATTTTTTATCACCATAGTGTTAAATAACTGCCAACTCTGAAAACTGTGACTTTGGCAATCGATGGTTTACTATCATCAACTATTTTACAAATCACTTTGATGTAAACTTTGATGTGACTTGAGATAGTGGAACGGTATAAAACAAGAAGACCAGACTAGTAGAGACATCCGCGCTGGTATAATTTTCCAGTCGAAACCATATCCCAATATGGATTAGGGGACGAATAAATGAACAAAAGAGGGTGCTAGTGAATAACTAGATAACTAGCCAACCAGCAATCGTTGATCGACAGTAGGCGATCGATCAAAGGTTGCTGATAGGGATTTAATCTGAGGTATCAAAAAGGTAGAAGTATCGGGGCTCAGGAGTAGCAGGTTCAGGTCTTTTTAAGTCGTTTGGGATTTTGTTAGCTGAACGTGATCAAAGAGAAGAGCTCTGCATGGTCCTGTATTGCTTGCAATTTTTATGGTTTTTTCTCTCAAGGGTCTCAAGGAGGTCGCAAGGAAAGCGAGGATCAGGGCCTTGGATGGCTAGGTGCGATCGGATGGCTGTACAAGTCAAAATCGTTTCTCACTTTTCGAGGGGAATGACCAGCCTCCAACTGTTTTCCCTGTACGTTATGAGATTTCTGAACTGATTGGCTTTGAACTTATTCAACAAGCTGTTTTCAGCCCGCTACGTCGTATGTTTGTGAGGGTTTCTTCGAATTTTAGCCAACTTTTTCACGTACCACGGATCTATGATCTCTTTAAACGCCAATATCTTTTCAGCCCCCTCGTATATACGTGATGAGACATCAGGGACCTGATGGGAAGCGCCTTTAAGGTGCATAATCTCAAAATCTCATTACTGCAGCTTGAGAGCCCAACAAGCCAACGGGCCTGCCAGCTCTTCTAAAACCATAAACCACTTCAAAGAACTGTGATCCACTATCGCCGTAGAGTAGTATCCTTGGACATACGGTCAAAACTTCTTGATTGCTCACACGATTGCCACACACTGTTTTTTAGCGGTCAAATAACTTTTCTATGCTGGATTTAATGTTTGACTCACGAAAACAATAAGGTGTTTACCATCTGCATGTTTTAGAGTGAGAACAGTGCCAATAGATAAGCTACTAGCATTTCACTGGACTGTAAAACGCTAATTTGAGTCGAGTGAGAATAGGAGCTTCAATTGAAGACCTTATAATTTTTCGAAGGCCTGTTCTTGCTCCTCGGTCCATTCCCACGTTTCTCTGTTCCGTAATAATTTTAATAACAGGACCTTCAATTACTAATCATTTGAAATAAATCACGCATACTACTCCATCACTTTTAAGAATCTCTGCAACTGTTTAACAGCAGTTGGTGCCAAGTATTCTAAGATAGGAGCTACATACTTTAGACACAAACGTAAATCGTGCCAATCCAGCAGAAATCCAAGGTAACGTAACTGTGAGCAGCAAAACTCACATTTCTCAGGATTCACTGCTGGATCACCCTGGAGCAAAATTTGCAACAGCGACTTAACGTGCATTACATGCCTTTCAAAAACCTTATTCACTCTAATTAAATCGTCTAGGTACGCGAAGACATTTGGTTCAAATTCTGGACCAAATACCTGATCAATCCATCGTTAAAGAGTCATTGGTGCTTTCATCAAACCAAATGGAATCCTTTTAAACTGCAACAGCCTATTTCCAGCCACTCAAAATGCTGTATTAAGCTTACTACCTTTTTCTATTGCTATCAGATAATATACCTGCTTAAGGTCAAATTTGTTAAATATCTAGCTTTTCGTGATTTATCCAGTATCTTATCTATATTCAGGAGCAGGTTAGCATCTCGTCCTGTTTGTTTATTAACATCCCGATAATCAATACAAAATCAGCACGATCCACCCGACTTCCACCCATATCATCACAGAGGCGCTTGAACAAACGCTCTGAGAGCTCTCAATCACCCCTTCCTCCGCCAACTTATCTAATTCTGCAATTGCAATTTCACGCATTCTTGGTGACATGTGACGTGGCCTGTGATGACTTAGAGGCAAATTAGATTCTACAACAATTTTATGTACGATCCTCTTTATCAATCCAATTTGATTAGTACCTTCCGACAAAAAATTGAAAGCTTGAAGAGGATAAATGACAAGATGCCAAGGTTATTAAAAGTGTAATAAAAAACCAGATTTGGGTTTCAGGACCCCCGGCAGAGGTGAGACTTCCAACTTAAATGTTATTAAACTTGGGACGATAAAAACTAAGAAAATAAGAGTACACCTAACTTCAATAGATTTTTCAGAATCCCATATTAAAATAGTGAGAATTTAGATACTATTAGGTATTCGAGCATGCACGTGCATAGAATACGTATACCCTTATACACTACTTATATTATGATCCGCTTATTCTAAGAATTTCCATGATTGCTGTGATGTAAGTAATACATGTACTAGTTATTAGTCATATATACCGAATAAAACAAAAATGTTTACTATACTACTGTGAAAGAAGGGACTTTTTGTCCCATAACGCAGCACAAAAATTCCTTTTATTTATAATAAATATTCGTGCACTTGATATGACATTAAATATGTACAATAAGTTCTTGTTGAAGTTTTTGTCTCAGACAATTAAAATTTTTTTAAAAATTTTGTCTACCATACAAGTAAAAAAATCCACTTTATCTTAATAAGATTAAGAAAGACAGGTAACATATACCTATTTTCCGTAGTAAAATTGTAATTTTTCGTTCCATTTGTTTTCTAAAGTAACTTATAATTTAATATTAATATTCACAAGTGCTTAACTTAATTTAACTGATCTCAAAATTAATAAAAATAAAATAGGTCTTAGTCACGTGACAATTTTTCGCGTGGTACTTAAAAAAAAACAGAAAATAAGTCAATTACAGGTAGAATACAAAGGTTGTAGCTTTGCCGTTGCGATATGACTTATTATTCTTAGAACTGTTACGATTATTATTTGTGTAAATCCATGTAATATATTTTAGCACCTTAATAATTATTTTCTATACGTTAAATTATTTCAGGCCTATTTGGCTTCCTTTTTGAGATGGTATTTTTTTTTCTTATTTTAGAAGGTAATGTTGTAACAAAAATTATTTGACGATTTTGTCAACGTCCGTACTAATTTTCCAAATATGTCATACTAAATGAAAAAATTTTTTTGACTGGTTCTTTAATATACAGTTGAAAAGTCAAGAAACGTAGGTTATGTTCATTCATAGTTCAACCTCTCTCTATTTTTGTACGTCAATCATGTAAATCTTCTGTAGGAAACCATTAAAAATTGTTATTTTCAGCCAATGCTGCTTCCCTTTCGAGATACTGTATTTTTTCTTGTTTTCAAAAGTTAAGTTGTCGTATCATACGTATTTTATATTTGATGTACGTATTTTTACATACATATGTACATATAAAAAAATTAATGGAAAAAAACGACTTTTTCTATGTTTTTCGCAGACTTCGAAGAGATCAAGCGATGTTTTGTGTTAGACATTGTGACCGGTCAACAATCATTGCGTTCGCTTGCGCTGGTGATTTTTTAGATAGATTGACTGTCTACTTTAAATGTAGAAATAGAGAGAAGCTATAATATATATACATAGAGAGAGTGATTGCGGCGCACTATTGTGCGCATGTGGGAGGTAGGGATAAAGAGAAAGGGAGACAGACAGATCTTGCAGCGCAGTTAGCGTTGGTATATGTACAGATGACATACAAAGATATATATGTGCACGGTAGCGTGTGCTCGCTCGTTTCACGGGTTAACTCCTCATGTAAGGAGTGCCTCAAGAAGTTTTACTTTAATAGTTTTGTCAAAAAGCTACAATTATTGTATGATGAATGTGCGCTACTAGTATCTTTGAGTGGAACAATGAACATACTGTTATCATGGGCAGCATTCGCATACGACAGTCAAACATTATTATTCTGGTAAACTAACCCTTAAGGAACACAAATAAACGCACAATGATGGGGTGTGATCAGTTTGTAATGGCTCTTCTTATGGTAAACATCTCAAAAGAGATGTTGGAGACGCATGAGTATTAAAACTACCGATGGATGACGATGACGACGATGACGACGATAAAATGGAATCGCCTAAAAACAGTCCAGATCTACTTTAAATAATAAAAGATTTCTTGATAAAAGTGTTACTGAGTTCAACTTAGCAAACAGCTTTGACGAAAAATAAAAAAGAATTGTACCTTCATTGAAACAAGTGCGAACGTGGCATCTGTTGAGCGAAAAAGGGACCAAGGAGTAGATATAGAAGTAAAACTTAAGGACGAGGAAAAAAACAGTGTTCTTGACGCTTTAATTACATAACTACCGTTTAAGATGCATGTACCAGGTTACAAATATTGCAGTCCTGGAATAAAGCTTTCAAAGTGCATTGATCATGGTGATGTTAGTATAAGCCCCTTGGACGAAACATGTCTTTAGCACGATCCTATCTACGCTACGGAAAAGAAAAGAAAGTCTCCAAAAGCCAATTGAGCGTTAACTGAATTTTCTTTTTCGTGTATGCTTGCCACAGAAACACCGCCAGATAAGCAAATAGCCACTTTGTTGACATGATGCTTCATGTGTAACAAGATTTCGTTTAAGACCCATTCTATCTAGGTCAAAAACAAAAATTAAAAAAATAACACTGCACAATACTTTACATAACCTTTTTTATGAAGTAGCGTGACCAACTGCATATGCAGGTAGTAAGAGACTTGCAAGGGCTGTAAAAAGTGAATATTTGAAATAAAACGTATAAAGTTGGCTAGAAAGTCAAGGTGTCTATAATTTACATAGACCCATAGGAAATCGTTTTTCCAGAAGAAGCTATAACTAGCCTTACTTCAACAACGTAAGAGAATTTGATTAATTGGATTTAATAACGTTGAAAACTATCAATTATAGCTACGCTTATGTTATCGTTGTCATGGATGTCGTCAGCAAATACGCTTAAGTGAAATCTATTAAAGATAAAACATCAAAAAAAGTTGCCCAAGCATTTCAACATATTTTATTAAGAAGTAACAACTAAACATTAATGTGTTGGCAAAAAAATAAAGGAAAGGAATTCGTAGGCTGTAAAATGCAATCGTTTTTACGAAAAAATTAGACTAAATACAGAGTTGCACGTCCTCCACAAACAAAGGCTGCAATAGCTGAACGTTTTCTAAAGACTATTAGATAAATAATATGGCGATACTTGATACACACAAGCAGTTGTAGCTTTGTAGACGTTCTTTGAAGTTTCATAGAGGCAAATACTCGTACAAAGCATTTTTCGACAAAGATGGTGCCAGCCAACGTGACTTTACACAATATTGTGCATGCACATGAAAATATAAAGTATTGTGTGTAACGGTGCCCCACCGTTAGGCCAAGTTAGTAGGCTAGGGCGGGTAGAGAAAGGAGGAAAAAGAGTTCAAGGGACCTAAGTGGGAAAGTAGGGGTAAGGGAAAAGAGAGGAAAGTCAGGAAGAGAAACGAGGAGAGATTAGATTAGCTTGGGCCATCGAACGCGCGCGAAGCAAGTTTTTTCCATGTTGCCGTCTCCTGTTACTTTGTTATTCGCTTTTTTTGGTTCGTTTTTTGGTTCCTGTGAGAAGTGGTGGTGCGAAGTCAACGCCACGGAAAGTGTTGGTGTCGTGATCTGACTCTGGAAACCGACGACAAGGGCAGACCAAGTCCAGGTCTGACGACCTTGATCTCCACACACAGCCAGTAGGGACGCCTACTGGCCTCTGCGAGATCACACCAACTACGTCTAGTTCGGCCTATCCAAGGCAGTTGTGAGAAGCGACCTTTCCACCCCGCGTAAGTACCTGCCAACAGGCAGTCTGTTGTAAAGGGCAGCGGCCCTAAATTAGCCCGCGTAGGTCTGCCCGGTTCGCGTTTTCGCGCCGCGAGCACGTCGAGCAAGCGCGCTCGACGTGCGGGAATTAAACACACACACGCACACACACACACACACACCTGCGAA
>NW_019384288.1:1860499-1919182 GCF_000648655.2 Copidosoma floridanum | reverse complement strand
TATGCATATCGCCCCGATTCCACGGTTGATGAAACTCTCGGTGACCTGGAAGCCTGGAAGCTGGTGGTACCTAAAAGCCAGCACGACCAAGTGCTTCAGGAGTGTCATGATACACCATCTGCCAGCCATCTTGGCCGCGAGAAGACGTTCGCGCGTGTCTCCCGGTTGTACTACTGGCCGGGATACTACCAGGATGTTGCCCGTTACGTGCGGAGCTGCTTGGTTTGCCAACAAACCAAGGTAGATCAGAGGCTACCCCCAGGACTTATGGGGCGTAGGATCGTCACCGCTCCATGGCAAGTAGTGGCCGCTGACATGATGGGCCCCCTACCAAAGACCACGCACGGTCACGAATACATCCTCGTGATCGAGGATCTATTTACGAGGTGGGCCGAAGTCGTACCGTTACGGCGAGCCAATGGGAAGGCTGTTGTGAGCGCACTGAGAGAGCGCGTCATCTGTCGACATGGTACCCCGGAAGCGTTGTTGACGGATAATGGCACCGAGTTCCGGAACAAAGACGTCGATGGGTTTTTGGAGAGTCTGGGCGTACAGCATATGCTTACGCCGGCGTATCACCCGCAGGCGAACCCGGTTGAACGTTTGAACCGTACCATCAAGACCATGATTCGAGCTTTTGTCGAAGCCAATCATAGGTCATGGGACGAGAAGC
Source organism: Copidosoma floridanum (assembly GCF_000648655.2). The sequence goes on along the minus strand of NW_019384288.1, from coordinate 1,918,509 downwards.
TGTCCGAACATGTGTTCGCTTACAACACAGAGAGGCACGCTTCCACGGGCTTCTCCCCCGCAATGCTCAACAGCGGTAGAAAACCGTACGCCCCAGGTACGATACGCCGACAGGTCGATTCGACGGCCCAGCAACGCCTAGAGGATGAGGCAATAGAGAGTTGGAAGCAGCGTATGGAGCGTCTGCCGATGCTGCTCGTAGAAGCAAGTCAGCGAAACGATAAGGCACAGACCAATGCCACTTGGCATTACAATGTCAAGCATCGCGACGTGGTCTACGTTCCTGGTGTACAGGTATGGCGGCAGAACCACGTCTTGTCCTCGGCAACGCAAGGCGTGGCAGCGAAATTGGCTCCAAGGTACGCCGGCCCCTTTACCGTCCGGAAGGCATTGGGTTCCAACACGTACGAGTTGGAATCCGAGGACGGCACGCAATCAGGCCCCATTCACGTGAGGCAGTTGAAGCCTTACGTGAGCAGACCCTCTGCGACGGCGAGAGAAGATCCTCCTGAAGATTCGGGGTCCGAAGAAGAAGTGGCTAGCGTTCCTCAATCACCGTTGGAAAGCGGCGAACAGGCGAAGCGCGACCCGCCTTCAGCGAATCCACCCGATGTAAGCGAGGCTGCCGGATCAGCCAGGCCAAAGCGAGGCCGTCCGCGAAAAACGACCGTGGCGTCGAAGCCATCCGCCGCGGCTAAGACGCCTGCGATTGAAGGCAGACCACGCGACGACGTCCGAACATGCGACCCAACGACGGGTCAATCGCCGAGCGTTATGCGATGGCTGCGGCCCCGTAGAATGAAAAAAAAATTAATTTTGTAAGCGCCTCCATCCTAACTAATTGTGTTTTCTTCTTTTTCCCCACTTTTTGTTTCTTTTATTTTCTGGGGGTAGTATTGTTACAGAGATGGAGACAACACACCTTAGCCTGGGCGGTCTCATCAGACGCCTCAGGTACGTCATTAATGAGCAGGAGAGGTCCGAGCTGGTCGAGGCCTTTCAACGAGGCCTCAAATCCCAAGCACGAACAACACCGCGACTAGCCATTGAGCCCCGAGGCGAGGACGAGGCCCACCCATCGTTGGCGGTACAACCAGCACCAGAGGCCACGGAGGCGCCACAGCTCTTGGCCATCGAGGCCACGGCCGCTCCAGACGACGCCTGGGAAGGTATCCTGGAGCGGCTCGACGAGGCCCGGGAAGGTGTCGTGGCGAGCCGGGAGAAGGCGCTCGCCGCCTTCACGGAGGTCGAGGCCTATGTTCGGGAGCGCGGCTCCACGACCAAGACCGCCAAGGCCGAAAAGACGGCCCTGATCGGCCGCAAATGCTTTGCGGCCTTCAATAATACATGGGTCGAGACGCGCCAACTCCTCGCAGAGGAAGAGCGTCGTCGCGTCGAGGAGGCCCGACGCCTTGAAGAGAGGGAGAAGGCGGAAGCCGAGGCTCGGCAACTCCGCCAGGAGGCCGAACGCCTTCTGACCAGGGCCCACACAGTCGAGGCGCAAGCGACGGGTAATTCCCTCCGATCCGTCCGCTGTTATATGTGCGGGNTTTTTTTTTTTTTTTTTTTTTTTTTTTTTTTTTTTTTTTTTTTTTTTTTTTTTTTTCTTCTTTTCTTTTTCTTTTCTTTTTCTTTTCTTTTTCTTTAATAAATTGTACCAAACTTTCTTCTACCCTCCGTGTTTTCTTTCTCCTCGCCCACAGACATCGTCCTTGTAGCCTTCCTGAATGGCGCCTAGGTAGTAGAGTTGGAGACCCCGGTATCCAACGTCTAGCGGGGGGGGTGTAACGGTGCCCCACCGTTAGGCCAAGTTAGTAGGCTAGGGCGGGTAGAGAAAGGGAGAAAAAAAGTTCAAGGGACCGAAGTGGGAAAGTAGGGGTAAATAAAAAGAGAGGAAAGTCAGGAAGGGAAACGAGGAGAGATTAGATTAGCTTGGGCCATCGAACGCGCGCGAAGCAAGTTTTTTCCGTGTTGCCGTCTCCTGTTACTTTGTTATTCACTTTTTTTGGTTCGTTTTTTGGTTCCTGTGAGAAGTGGTGGTGCGAAGTCAACGCCACGGAAAGTGTTGGTGTCGTGATCTGACTCTGGAAACCTACGATAAGGGCAGACCAAGTCCAGGTCTGACGACCTTGATCTCCACACACAGCCAGTAGGGACGCCTACTGGCCTCTGCGAGATCACACCAACTACGTCTAGTTCGGCCTATCCAAGGCAGTTGTGAGAAGTGACCTTTCCACCCCGCGTAAGTACCTGCCAACAGGCAGTCTGTTGTAAAGGGCAGCGGCCCTAAATTAGCCCGCGTAGGTCTGCCCGGTTCGCGTTTTCGCGCCGCGAGCACGTCGAGCAAGTGCGCTCGACGTGCGAGAATTAAACACACACACGCACACACATACACACCCGCGAATACCTTTTTTTTGTCACCATTTCATATTCTTTGAATATACATTTTTATTAACAAAAAAAATATCTGCGAGTGCTACTTCCTTTCATTGTGTGCCTGATCCCCCGTTGTGCCGTGTTATAGTCGTCGCGAGAGGCGACGACGTGTAAGGTCACCGTGATACCTGATCCAACAGCGGTGTCTCGGCGAACGAGACTCGCAAAATATATTACAGGGAGTGTCACCGTTGGGTATCCGGGCAACCCAGGACCGGTCGAAGTGGAGAGACTCCACCTCGTCAATCCGCGTGGTCCAACCCGTAACATGTGATAGCAGACATATTTATAAAAATTCACAGCACAACGTTGAAGATTTAGTTCGCATCAGCAAGACCCGAAGTGTCTTTGCCAAAGGTTACAAGAGTGGTTAGTCTTTGGAGTTATTTAGAATCGTACGTCTTTACTGCACACAACGGCTACTTTTACGAGGAAAAGTTAAACAGAGTTTGAAAAAAAAAAACAAGAGATTCTTCAAAAATAAAAAGATAGAAAGTCTAGGTAACGCACGTCATAAGCAATATTTTTTTAACTAGAAAGGGTATCCTGAAAATTTTTATTCCTGTTGGGTAAAGGGTGTTTAATTAAGGAATATGAAATAAAGCACAAATTTTACAGTGTTTTGAACTAAAATATCAAATAAAAGGAAAAATACTGAATTCTCTTTAACTGTACTCACTTATTATAAAATCATACAATCAAACTTATACACAAAAAGAATTTAAGGAGAGGTAACGTACGGTGACCTTTCTGGAAAGCTTATTTTTTCCAGATGTAGGATGAAGAGATACCCCCTCCTATACAAAGTATACGGTAGCACGGTGGCTCCGTTCAGAACCTCTCACTAAGTTAAGGGGGTTGGTGAAAGGGGAGCAAGTAATCCACCCACTTTCTAGTGAGTGAGTGGTGGCCCAGTGGCCTGTTTGGAAGTACTCACCAGGTGGTGAGGGTTTGTTGCAACAGGCTAGTATGTCACAATAACTATTGACATCGTAGTAGAAGAATGTAATTTGCAAGGTACAAAGAAAATTTATAGTGAGCTAAGCCATTCGTGTTGTTATTGAAGCTTACGTTTTAAATTACTTATTAGAAAATACCGCTTTAAATGTAAATATAATCCCAGTGGGTTATGATAAGCAGATTAAGTATGATGAAGAAGATAATAAATATTCATGGTAAATATGATATGCATAATGACTGCGAGGGTTACATATGAGGTACTAAAAGTGTTTTTGGTGATAGTGATGACACTGAGTTTACTGAATAATTGCTTATAATTTACTCGATTTTTGTAAGAAACATTAAATTGTTGCTTTAAACAGCATTAGCTCATCTCCGTAATTCAAAATATTTCATCTTTGATCTTATATAAATTGTAAAGCTATACATGTACAGATTACCAATGTAACTCCCAGGATACTGCAACAAGCATCAACGATCAACGTGTACTTAATCACCGCAGGGTTACATTTCACTACCTGCAAGACTGTATTTGCCGCTCTTAAAAGTACTAAGGCTGCACTTTTTTTACATTTCATTGTACACATCACTGTAGAAAAAGTTTCGTGGGTAATAAAATTAATCATGCAGATATCCTTCGGTAATTCGTCGACACTGTAGTGTTTCGCGTTTAAGACTTACTTTGCCTTATCGGCAGATTGCAAGACAAGTGTGCTTCAGAGATTTATAATGTAATGTAGTAATTTATTAAGTTTCAGCCATCATGAGCTCAGTTTCAAGTATTTACAAAATGGTTATAGCCAAACGAAGATGAAAAATATCTTATGTATTATTACATCAATAACTTATATGAGTGGGCTATGACTTAACCATTACCTCACAATGTTTTCAAGTAGATACAAAATATGAATTTGGTGGATATAACGCAGGTGGAAAATAATGCTAAAATTGGTTATATTTTTGAAGTAGATCTTGAGTATCAAAAAACGCTACACAAGGCACAGAACAACTAACCATTATGCACTGAGCATGAAATACACGTAGAATCTAAGCAACAAAAATTAATGACTACTTTATTAGACAATAATAGCTGTGTAATTCATTATCGAGCACTAAAACGAGCGTTACAGCATGGTCTCTACTAAAAAAAAATTCATCGAGAATTGGAATTCAAACAGGCTACATAAAAATATTTCCATCATTTTTACCCGCTGCATTTTAATGAGGTGTCTTCTGTAATAGAAATATAACACTTAAATTATATTCGTTTTCCCCGTGAATCTGAGCCGTTACTTTTTGTGTTCCTTCATTATTGCCCCCTCGTCGTGTTTTAACCATTTTAAAGAGGAACAAATATTACAGAAAAGCGTTTAATTAAATTTATTAATGTGTTAATTTATAATATAATACAAGCCAAAGTGGTACTGAACTTTTCTATGACTTCATGTTTACTTTTCAAATTCTCTACCGATTCAAATTTGTTTGGAAAATTCTGTAGTGCTCGATAATTTAGGAGTTTTTTATAAATATGTGAACTCTCCGAATCATGGAAGGTAAAGTATATGTTAAAATTACAATCAGTTAAATAAAATTTGTTGAGTTTATTAGCTATTTGGGAAAGATCATTTATTTTGGATTGATATTAATTTATCTATTTTTCTGTTAATAGTATCTATAACTGGCTCTAGGGAATATATGTGTGTGATTTGTGCTTCGAGTTCTAGTAGTTGTTGTTTTTGTGTAGCGTTTTCTCTCTCGAGCTTCTCAATTCGTCGCACTATTGCCTGATACTGGGGATAAGGGTTCGCAGTTGGCTTACTATTTGCCTTGGATTTTGGCATCTACAACATATTGCGAGGTAAACTAATAAAAATTTTTTTGCACCCATTTAAACACTCCCTCTTACGATTGCAAGTCCCACCAGGGGTACCATTTACGACTTCCCTTTCTTTGAGTATAACCCCGGTTAATTAGTGGTAGTAACAATCGGCTAGTTATATTATTTTTACCGAGGAAACTCTAAGATTAGGAACCAACACACAAACAATGTTAGTGTTTATATGTCGGAGGGCGGGTTCGTTGCCCTGTGTAAAAGAGCGAAATTGCTCAGATTGCCGATTATATACAATATTTNCTATACATAACTGTATTTACAACTGTACCACACACATATACACACGCAAAAGAGAGAGTTGAGGGAATTGACTCCCTACAGCTGATAGCTTTAAATATAAGCTATAATAAATTAAAATTTTAATTTAAAGCCTCAAGGCATTTTAGGCAGAAAAATTGCGTCTAGCTAACGCCTTGGCGCAAATTCTCCCTAACCGTCAACTCTCTACTCCCAAGCTAATCTCTGCGCTGCGGCACAGTGTACTTACTGCCAGTAGTTTTTTTTTGTATAGCGCTACCTTAAGACCATGGCATCGCTACCACAGGATCAAGAGGAGAAACTAAGCGATTTCTGCAGGTCGTTAATAAAAGAAGACCTAGGAACCGATTTTCTATAAAATTTCGAGCTGCTGACGACTGGAAGTAAAGCAGCCAGATCACACCGCCTTTACCAGTGGCTGACGGGGAGATACGTCCCCGAGAATTTTGAACCGGCGGAAGACGTCAACGCAGCCATTGGGCGGCGTGTAAAAGCGCGTCACCTCATGGTCACGCAGGCCTGCGAGAAGTTTGCGAAAGCAAACGATGACGAAATTAACGTCGAAGCCGTGCACCCGCTATAAATAGTGCGGGACAGTGAGGAGGTAAACAACCTCCTAAAATTCACAACGACGGCAGCAATGATAGACGCGCAGGCTGAAACCCTGGATGTCCCGCCAGCGGTGACGAATGAAGACGAGCTCTTCATCAATACGTCCTCGCCTATCAAGAACTGGGACAAAAGCAGAGCAACTCAGTCAGAGCAAGCTCTCGAAAAGGAGAATATACGGCTACAAGATAGGCTATTAAAAGCCAATGAAAAGAGAGCGAACTTAACGCGAATAAGTTCGGCTATCACATCGAACCAGAGTCAGCCACAAAGGAGAAATGTAACATCTCCAAGCGACAACGTGCCAGCGAAAAGGCGCGAAACTATTTTTGGCGAACAAGCGTTTGCGAATCTCGCAGGTCCACAGGCACCATTCGGAAACGGCCGATACAACGTTGACTTAGCGTCGGCGTTGGCACACATCCTAGTGACAACGCCACACACGACAATGGGACACGGATGGCCACCGAATACAGTCAGCAGGATACAAGCGATATGCCCGTCATGCGCAGCAACTAGCGCATACACGTNGTTTTAGAGAATTGTAATTAATTATATTTAAGTAATCGCGATTCATTAAGTTAATAATGCAAAAAGAAAATATAAGATACACTCGATAATTTTGAATTTACTTAAAGTTTATCCGCATTCATTTAACAGAAATTTTGACATAAGCCACAATTCAAATTTGAATGTTCCCTCCCTAATATTTCCACTTAAACACATTGGGTTAGACTAGAACGAATTTTAAGTACAACCACGGGCGGTTAATGCTAGGTAACTACCTATCCTACAAAGTCATGTAGAGTTAAGTCGTTCTCAGGGCCCTTGGGTGTCTTGGGCACTGCTCAAGTTGTTGACTAAGGAACTTCACCTATGAACGTGGTCGCTAACCCTAGTGCCTTGACTACTTGGGGATGCGTCGTCTCCACGTTTAAAGCGGTCGAGCACCGAAAATCTAAGACGGAACCGGTTAGTGGAAGTGTTACCTGTAGGTGCTTCAGTTAGTGGTGCTAATAACATTTTCACGTAACTGTATAAATATAACACATATTCGCTACGGCTTATATTATTTGTTGCTTCGTATGCATTCCATTCGAGCGCTCGACGAGCTTTAGCTTGTACCGTTGCGTTCCAATATTTATTTAAAAATAAAGTTTCAAAATCATTCATGGAATTTATTCTTTCTTCGGTCTGCACAAATTAATTAAGTGCTGGACCTTTCAATGCTTGAGATAATACTTATTTAATCGTTTTGGTTTCTATGGAAGTTATTTCAATGTAAGTTTTTTAAGGCTTTAAGGAATTTGATTGGTCGATCACTTGCGGCTGCGCTAAAAGTAGGTAAATCTACTTTCAATTGAAAAACTCCTCTGCCTTGTACGTTATTTAGTTTTCGGGTGACGAGCGATTCCACGTCTTTTTTGTGTTGAGCGATAGCCTCGTATATACGATAATCTTCCTGTTCTAAATTTACTATGGCTTGTGTTTGTGCCTTGACTGTTTGATTAAGTTTTTGAAATGTTTTTGTTGTTTTCCCTATATTTAGTGCAAGTTGATCGAATTGTTAATTTAAACTATCAAGTATTTCAGCTTGTTTAATAAGTTCTGCGTGTCATTGTGAGTCTTAAGTATTAATTACATTTGGTGTTTGTGTGAGTCGTTCTATATAGGTATCCAGTGCATCGTACTTATTTGTAAGTCGCATTGACTGTTGTTTCAGTGTGTTCGTTTGTGTCATGACTTTATTTACTTTGTTGATAATTTGTTCTGGATTATTCTCGGAGTTGAGAGGTAGGATTTCAGCAATTAGCTTCTTTTGGACCCCTATGACCTCGAAAATATTTCCATTATTTTTACCCGCTGTATTTTAATAAGGTGACTTCTCTAATAGAAAAATTACACTTTAATTATATTCGTTTTCCCCGTGAATCTGAGCTGTTACTTGTTGTGTTTCTTCATTATTGCCCCTTCGTCATGTTTTAACCATTTTTAAGAGGAACGAATATCACAAAAAAGCGTTTAATTAAACTTAATAATGTGATAATTTATAATAGAATACAAGCCGAAGTGGTACTAAACTTTTCAATGGCTTTATAATTACTTTTCAAATTCTCTACCGATTCAAATTTGTTTGGAAAATCCCGTAGTGATCGATAATTTGGGAGTTTTTTATAAATATGTGAGCTCTCTGAATCATGGAAGGTAATGTATATGTTAAAATTACAATCAGTTAAATAAAATTTGTTGAGTTTATTAGCTATTTGGGAAAGGTCTTTTATTTTGGATTGATATTAATTTATCTATTTTTCTGTTAATATTATCTATGACTGGTTTTAGAGAATTGTAATTAATTATATTTAAGTAATCGCGGTTCATTAGGTTAATAATACAAAAAGAAAATATACGATCCACTCGATAATTTTGAATTTACTTAAAGTTTATCCGCATTCATTTAACAGAAATTTTGACATAAGCCACAATTTAAATTTAAATGTTCTCTCCTTAATATTTCCACTTAAACACATTGGATTAGACTAGATCGAATTTTGAGTACAACCACGGGCGGTTAATGCTAGGTAACTACCTATCCTACAAAGTCATGTAGAGTTAAGTTGTTCTCAGGGCCCTTGGGTGTCTTGGGCACTGCTTAAGTTGTCGACCCATGAACTTCACCTAAGAACGTGGTCGCTCACCCTAGTGCCTTGACTACTTGGGAATGCGTCGTCTCCACGCTTAAAGCGGTCGAGCACCGAAAATCCAAGTAGGAACCGGTTAGTGGAAGTGTTACCTGTTGGTGGTGTGCAAACGTACTTTACAGCCCCCAGTCTTCGTAATTGGTCTCTTTCTCTCACCTTGTGCTCGTTGCGGTAATGTACTGGTGCACGGGAGAGTTCCAGGTCTGGGTTACAGCGGATCTCCACGTGCCAGGTTCGCTGAAAGAGGACCCCTTTTACGTTGCGTGCTGGCGCCTTTTGTGCCTGCGTTGTTTCTTTTTGAGTAGCAGGTTTTCCTTTTTTTTTATGAACGCGCTCTAGCGTTCTCTTCACGTACTAGACGCACATTTTTTGCACGTGGCGTTCAAACTTGAATTTTCGTGTTTCAAATAGGAATTTTTTATGAAATAAAATGAAATATATGTACATATAAAAAAAATGTGTACCCTTGAATTATCTATTTAACAGATTTTTTATTATAAGAAAATATTATAAATAGAAGAATATAAATATAAATGTAAAGCATATATAATAAATTTTAGGTGATATAAGTGCCCCCTTGCAATCTCTAGAAAATCAGCTTGCCATGTTTTATCTAAGTCATGGACATCAAACTTTTGACGAAGATAGTTGCGTTTGGCAGGCTTATGAAATTCTTTCACTACTTTTTCCATCTCTTCTTAATGTCTTCTTGAGATGTATTAGATGTTTGCGCCACAATCTCTTTAACTGTGTGTATTTTACGATGCAAATTTAGTACCATTCCTGAGAATACATAACTCAAATTGCTCAATTACTATACAGTGGACTTATTATCTCTTGTTCATCTGAAATGAGATATTTTTTCTTCTGTAAAGTAGTAAGATTAACAGCATCGTTAGGTTGAACAGCTCATGCAATATTGCACAATTTTCTATTTTCCAAATCAAATGGACCATCTGAGGTAAGCTTATACCTGATTCTTTGAGAGCCTCGAGTACTACTTTCTAACTAAGCTGATCCACGTTCTAATACGTCGGTGTTCATTTTCATACTGAAGTCAAATTGATAACCAAGCTTAATATATAATATAAGCTTCAAGCAGCTGCTCAATGATTAAATTTATTCTATGAATATGACTATGATTACCAGCTAACTTTTTTGCCACTGGTTATCTAAGTCAATTTACCAGTTTGAAAGGATCGTCCCAATTATCGTAGTCCGTATGCGTGTTGAGCTCAGCAATTTTTAACAAAGGTATAAACCTACCTTTCCTTTTCATTTGTGTGAGATTGAACAAAGGGGCGATAAAATTATTAAATTTTTTACTCTTGTATGGACGAATCGTCGCATTTTTGTCAAATTTTTTTTCATGCAGACTCGAAGTTTCTAAAATTTGTTTGTATTGAGCTAAATTATCTGGTGTCATGTGCTTTTTATCAAGATGTTTATCTATGAGTAACTTTACTAATTTATCAGCTATTTTGCTATTATGATTTTCTTATATGAGTTTGATTTTTCTTAAGTACATGGGTGAATCGTCCAGTATATATCGTCCTTTTTATTTTCTTATCCTATGGACTTAACTCGGTTCTGGCTCATTTGTATCAAGTATTTATTAGTATGGAGTTACGGATACATATTTATCGACGTAATGCACTGAATCTTCATTATCATCATCACTTTTTTCAACGACGGTATCGGAGTCCTTAATAGTATCATCCAACAAAGAAGTATCGTCTTCATCATTACTATTACTATTTACTGACTGGAACATTGATGTGTCAATATTTTTTATTTTTGGCATAAAAGGCTTAAAAGCCTTCTTAGGCGGAGATTCTCGGCTTGGTGAAAGGTTTTTTTCCTTCTTTTTGTCACAGATGATTTGAACAAGCAGATCTGTTTTTAAAGTTTTCTCTCGGACTGAATATGCAGAAAAAAGCTATCACATTATTTTGTTTTTCACAGATAATGTACTCAAATATCAATATAGAGTTCGATTGTGCCTCATCAGGAGATATGACTGATTCATAATCACTAAATAAAAAATACTTTACACTATCTATGGGCTCTAACAGTCTAGAAACGTATACTTTGGCTAATTCAGTGACTTAAGTATAGATAAACATTCTCAAATCTTAAACCGTTGGGATGAGTACTTAAAGCAAGCAAGCTGTTTATTTAACGACAGTTTTGTGGACTACAAAGAATAGCTTTCATAGTATCAGGTAGCGAATCACTATAGAATTTTATTTTTTTATTTTGCTTAACGATTTCGTCGAAATTCACGACAAAAAGTTTAATGTTTTGTTCAACAAAGCTCATGTATGCTGTGTGCTGATAAAACTAAGGCCAAAACATAATACTATAAATAGTATGGCCTTTTACTCACAAGCTTATCCATCAGTGTATTGTTTAATCTTGCTAATAGGATGGTTGAAGTTAATGAAAAAAAGTTTAATATTATGTTGTCCGGAGCTTACGTTGACTTTATGCTGACTTAACAAGTTGTAATGAAGCACCTTAAACAGAATGACTCAGTTTATAAAAGTCTTCTACATTTACTTTTACTATGATATAAGTTAATAAACAAGTGCTTCTAACTGAATAGCTTCGTAAGCTGTAGCTCTCTAGTTTACAATATCAAAAACTAATTATTAATTAAGGACATTAAACGGATAATGTAATGTACTAGAATTTTTTTGCTTTTTTTAAGTAATACTTATTATTAAATAAGGATTTTATATTATTCATGCATTACTAACGTTTTTTAAGGTTTATATATAATATCTTAATGTTGGATACATAAATTGTAACATAAGAATCGTCACGTCTTTATCTTTTGAAGACTAATAGTAATGTTAATTATTATTTTACTGACTTTCTCAAAAATTAACGCTTAGCATTGGATTGTTTATTTTGGTAATAAATGCAACGGATAATTAGTAAAAAAATTAATATAATTAAAGAATTTTTCTGCACTGCCTTAAATTATTGCCAGCAGTGTATTTATTGTAAAGAAGATTTCTAATTATTAAGCCCTTTAAACTTACGGGCTGGATGATTAGTAGTTAAAAACTTAATTTTAAAATTATAACAAATAATGAATATAAAAGTTTGTAACGAAATAAAGTCAAATCAACTGCAATATTTTGTGAATCTTGATCGGTAACATCAGAATATCGGTTATAAATCATGGAATAGTCAAGGCAGCTGTATAATACTCTGCATTACTACTTATTTACCTGGGCTCCAGTGACAAAAGTGATGGCGACAGGTGGGAGGAAACGTTGACGACGTGGCAACAGGATTGGGATCAGGCTAGTGTGGGTAGATGGACGCACCGGCTGATCCTGGACCTGCGACCATGGGTGGGGAGACGGCACGGAGAGGTGAATTATTACCTCACTCAGTTTCTCTCTGGACATGATCAGTTTGATGCCTATCTCCACCGCGTGGCAGTGAAAGCGTCCTCCAGATGTGCTTACTGCCCTGCGGTGAATGATACCGTCGAACACACGTTTTACGTGTGCGAGAGATGACACCGTGAGCGCCAGCAACTGGTGGACAATCCCGGCGTGACACCCACTCCCGAAAACATCATCTCTGAGATGCTTCGCACCAAAGAGTGATGGAGGACGGTGGACGGTTACGTCAGGTCAGTGGTCCGTCGCAAGAAGGAAGAGAAGAAAGCTTCCACGCTGAACGCTAAGGCTGCCCTTAAGGCAGCAGCATAGGAAAGCATCAAATGCTGTTGCACTAGAGAACGGGAGCCAATCTTCAGGGATTTCGAGTCCTTTTCAGGACTCAAGAGGATTGGCACCTCTAGCAAATGGTGGCGAGTTAGCTCGTTAACGCTGTGAGACGCGATGGTCTCCCTGGTGGCTCCACCCTGAAGTAATGATAACGCGGTTCCGTGGTGGAACAAAAGCCACGTGACATGGGGGGGGGGGTTTTGTGGGTATAAGTGATCTAATGAAAAAAAGTCACCGAGTCCCACTCTACCACTGTCTCTGTGGTGTGCCTTAATGTATTTCCCTTCCATCCACAAAAAAAAAAAAAAACTACTTACTTACAACAGAAAAAAAAAAAATCTTTTTAGTAAGATAAAAGCGTTTTATTTATTTTCTTTGATAAAATATATTTCTTTGACAATGGTTGATGGCATTCATTGCGACTAAAAATAATTATGTGTCCAGTATTATTAAAAAAAACACTTAGTTATGGATAACTATAACCCTTTAGAATATGAAGACGTTGATGAACTATGGTATTTCAGTGAGAATTTATCCATACAAAATAAAAAATTTATGTGTAAATAAACAAACAGCACAGCAATGTATTGTTTAACTCAAGCCCTTGAGTCAAAAATTTGTACTATCAAACAAGATATCCCATTCTCACTCCAGCACACAATATAATTATAGTATTACATTTCATTATTGATTAACATCTAATTTATTACAAATTAGAGGACTAAAGCAAACCAGGTCGTTTGGTTACAAGCTTTTAATTATAAACTAGGACTTTAATTAATTAACATGGAGAAGTTGAGAGTGCATTAGATTGCTTTGTGCAAAGTGCTTGGCTAATAATTGACATTTCCATTAATTCAGAATATAAAAAGACTACTACTTTATCAACAGTTTTTGCTAATTCTTTAACATATTAGTTTATTTTAAAATAAGAAACTTTAAATCTGCTACGTCAGTGTAATGTAAGTGCTTATGTATTTATTAACATCGTAATAAACTGGAAGCGAAAAGACTTAGATGAATTGAATTGTTCTGTTCAAGGCACTTGATCATTTACTATTTATCATTTAGAATGTTAAATATAGGAAGACTTGAGCATAGGCAGCTATGGCCTAGTTGTAACGGGGGTAAGTATAACATGCAATTTTTTACTAAAAATATAAGTTTTTCGTCCTCCCCAACAGCATAGTTTATTGTTTACGTCTACTTAGTAAGACGTTAAGCAAAAAATGTACGATTACGGGATTTCTTTACATCTGCTGAATGAGGCACTTCTACGAGGTCCGTGCTCTCGAATGAGCACTGAATACTATCTATGTATATAGGAGATCGATAACAAATACAAGCATCTAAATACGTGCTGGCCAAGTGTTGTTTTCTTTTGATGACCAGACGCACGTGCGCATCGTTTTTTGTGTGCTTTCTACTATCCATCTTTGTTGTTGTAAAGTCAGTTTTTTACCTTCTCTAACTTATAGTTTACCGTATAATCTGTTTCTTATCACTCATGTACGTGTACTCAAAATTACCACTACTGGCTTTTGCTTACAGACTTTATTTTAAATTTAGAGTTACTTGTAGAAAATGGTGAGTAAATTTCCATGGCTATCAGACTGCTACCTTAAAGGTCTCGTGCTCTATATGAAAAAGCATATAATTAATACATGGACTTAAATATAAAAAATTAATAATTGTTTAATAAGAGTCTTTTTTAGTGGACTTTAAAGAACTATTAAAAAAAATATGTATTCTTTCAGCATTTACTATTGACCTATGCGTACGTTTTTTGTGGTCGATGAGTCTGTCCGATTCCTCAAGTGAGTATATCTATATTTACTATGTACATTGATAAACATGCTGAAAGATTTAGAGCGACCGTAAGACTGATCACTAATACAAAGGGTACCCATTTTTGTTCACGTTCGGTTATCCATCGTACGTTCGCTCGCACTCCATTAGGACCACAGTATACAGGACCAATGCTTAAGAAACTTACTATTCACCAAATATTTTATTTCTTCCTACGTCAACCTATATGAACCTATTGAAATTGAAATTAAACAAACCTTTCTATTCGCGATGACGAAAGATTTTATAAGTCACTTGGCTGTAAGGTGGCAGATGGACGGTCACGTGATGCTGTACACACTCCATGTGGCCATACATCAGCCATCTTACGGCCTCGTGACGTAATATAGTATTATGAACAACATTGTTTATGTTATCAAATTTTTACTTTATAAGGGATAACCTCATCATCGTAAATATTCTGCAAAATCAGCTCAGTGAGCGAATTTGTGTACGGGCTTTATTTTACTTAAGTAACATTAATTTTAACTTCGTAAAAATTTATGTATGCATATCACTAAGTTATTCACTCACAAAGTAAAGATTCACACATATTGGCACAGTGCACACAATTTTAATGTGCGTTTATAAAAAATCTCTGTTCTGATATACATCCTAAATTCATAAAATTCGTGAAATACAAAAAATTTCTCTTCAGGGGCTAATTGTAACAGCTTCTTATCGTTAGTTGTAGCACGTTTAAATCAATCTGAAATTTTTGTCCTCAAAATTTTTATAGGCTGGGTATGATTGTGTTCAACGTTTCCATTTTAAATGAAAGATAATGTAACATATAGTGAAAAAAAGCGGCCTATTGACAAAAATTATGTGTTATCACTACCGAAATCTTTGATAATGTTTTGGGCATTTAAAATGATAAATTAAATTATTCGGACTTATGCTTTTTTTCTCAAGCTATTACTACTAAAATGAAGCTGAAATACGTATCAATATTTGCCTTGTTTTTACTTTGAACACTAGTTTCCAAGCTAAAGATTATTACAACTAGCCCCTAGCTCCCCTACTAGATTATTTCGTTACGAGCAGACGTTGTAACGATAAAAAAATGGCCTTTGCGTCCGAAACTGCTCTCACTGATGTAGTGCATGTATAAAGAGCATAAAATTAAAGCTTCTCCAAATTTATTTGTTTTTCGGAAGCTGTTTATACGCTGAGAAAAGGAGAAAAAGATGCCAACGGATAACCAACTAAGCTGCAGAAAAGAAGCAGCGCCAGCGAGAAAGGACAAGAAGAATGCGAGCGCAACTACCAAGACACAGCAGCTGCTATGTCAATTGTGACCGCGAGGAGACATACGTGGCTGTAGCAATGACGACGGCCATTGCTAAAGCGAGAAATAATTAGTCAGTCTTAAGTAGAGTCTTGAACTGAGCGCCTTGGTGTGAGACGCGATAGTTCGTCATTTTTGGCATTCATGGCTGAAGAGAGAGAGACAAAGAGAGTGAAAAAGTTTTCGAGAAGGTGCATAGAGTGTTGAGAGGAGAGGGAGAAGTGTGTTCAAGTCTAGCAGCTGCTGTGTTCTCCCAGGATGTTAAGGTATCCAGGTAGAGGATTATGAAAGCAGCTCAGACAAAAGAAGAGAGTAAGAGAGAGTGAAGACAAAAAGCGAGGTCGTAGGATGAATGACCCGCTAAAGGACCCCAGACAACATTGTGCTGGGTTGGACTCGCAGACCCTTGACCAGAATATGAGGCTAAAGAAAGAGAAAGAAAGAGAGAGAGAGAGTGTGTGTAGCATAGACGGAACGAGAGAGAGAGAGGGAGAGAGAGAGAAGTAGTGTGCGGGTTGACGAGACGAGGTATACGAGAGACCACGGGGTGCATGCTTGGGAGTGCCGCCATTATTCAGTCGTTTTGTCGGGTGTGAGAAAACAGACAGTAGAAAGAAGAGAGCGAAAGATCAGGATGACGAGAGTTAAGTAAATGACGAAGGAAAGAAGGAGAGTGTATGTGTTAGTGTATAAAGCAAGATCAAGCAGGGCAGAGGGAGAAAAAAAAGACAGTAATGTGTGAGATTAGGGGCGGAGTGTAAGTGTGTGTATGCAGCGTGGGCTTAGGATGAGCAGAGGCCTTTCCAAATTCAGGAGAAACAACATGTGGTGGACAAGTGCTGACAGCTCGCGTGGTGCGAAGTGGAATCTCTAGAGCACTGTCCAGAGGACGGGATGAAACATGGTGTCGTGTGTAGTGCAAGGAGATACCGTGTGTTTATGTGAGGTGCTTTAATGAAAGAATAGTCAAAGGTATTTGTTGATGTTAGTTTAATAGTCTTCCTCGTAGAACAAGAGACATCTCACGTCAATTCGTATTATTTAAGGAGAAGAAATCAAGGTGTAAGAGGAACAAAAGTGACATACGTAAAAGAGATTTGTCAACGCTGCGTTGGCTCCTCTTTCTGTTTTTAGGTTAGAAAGCAGTGGAATAATGTTTATTATTAGACAACACCATAAAATGATGTGAGAAAAATTGATCACCCTAGGTTGTTTCGTCGAATTAGTTTATTTATTGGAGGATAAATAAACGTATTTCAGATATGAAGACATAATTATTTATAGAAATTTTTATTTCGTCAAGATATGAAAAAATCACATGAAAGTGGTTCTATTTTGTTATAAGCGCTTGATTATCAATAAATGTAATAAAAAACTAGCATTAAAACTTCTTGGACGAATGATTTTTACGGAAGTTCATAAAATAAGTTTACATTTTAATTTTATTATTATAAAAAGAATCCAACCCTCTATATATTTGGCTAAAGGTGCTTGTTTACTTATTGACTAATAACTAAATTTAAGATAAATATATAAGAGGGCCATAGACAATTCCGTTAATGGTGTTAGTCTTTTTATTTTTATTTTAGTATCTTTAGATTCATAGACTATATTTTACTGGGTAATTTGTTTTAAACACTTGTTTATTGATTTAGATCATGATAAGTTCAAATCACAATACTTGGGCGTACTCAGTCATTCCTCTAAAGGTAGTTGTTTATTAATTGATAATTTCATTAATTCAAGATAAAAATACTACAACTACTTGTTTTATTAACGCTATTGTTTGGTGAAACAGAATGACTTGTAAATACTATGTTTTTGGATCGAAGATGCTAGTCTGTTAGTTAATCTTGCAAATTAGTTGTAACTATAATACGCACGCAATTACCAAGAGATTTTGTTAAGAGCACTAGTTTGTCAATTGATATTATTACTTAATATAAAAAAAACGTACTGCAGACCTTTTTACTGTTAATTGAAGCTTGCTGAGAATTAATAATCTTTTAACAAAAACATTTCTAGTGTTAATTAGAAAACAGCTAGTATTGTTAGTTTCTTACGGACATACAAAACTAATTTTTTTTCTTCGGAGCCCTCAATTCATAAAATCTTCATAAAAATTATATGTCACAGCAGTTTTTATTCATATAAATTATAAAGAGCTTAATCCCTACATTTTGTATCGGAACAAAAATACAAATACATAGTCTACCTATTTAAAACTCTGGAAGACTCCAGCGATTACTCTGAGGGTTATAGTGAGAAGCTGATCTCTCATTTAACAAATTTTTTACTTATTAATTTTTATGCTGCTTTAATTTTAATAAATGTTTAGCATCACTTTCTTGACGCCTAAACTTGTATTCATAACATGCATTTTAAATTCTTCTACCAATCCGACTTCTTGCAACTTTTGGCATAGTTAAGAATTTTGGGAGCCGTAAAGAATATTTTTTTAACTTTATAAGGTTGTAATATATTTGTTGGCAACGTAGTTCGTCAAAGGGGGCTGGTGAGTTTCTTAAGTAAACACTTTCTTGACTAAAGTTTACAGCAATTGTGATTTTCTCGATACCTCAGAGTAATCTTCTCTGGCCTGTTATTGTAGCACCACACTGATTGGAAGAAGAACTACAACGTTTAAAGCTTTGGAGCTAGTTGTAGAGCTCTTTTCTAACATCTCCTGGTATAACGTCAAAGACGTTGGTGCCTAAAGCACCTTTTTTTTGTGGACTCAGTTATTTTGGTGGTCGAAGAAGAAAAGAATCGTTTGTAGTGCTTACCCGTTGGCTTAAGTTTGTTTTTCCTTCTTAGTTGTTAGTTTCTCCCAGCGCAGACCTTGAAGAAGACCTTGGAGAGGATCGGTGATTTCTTGTTAAATTCTTAGAGTCCAGAGGGTAATATAGAGTCGTCAGTCACCAGGGCTCCCAGCGTTGGGACAAACAACTCCGCTCTTGACGTCTGCCACATAATAACTGCCTTGGTTGAACAGTGGACAGCATTACATAGTCTTTTATTTGACAAATTGTTGCCGGAAATGGTGATCAAAATGTTTTTTGGCACGGTAGCTTAAACTTACGAGGCCTTTAAAAGAGCCGATGAGATTGATGGTTGAGTATGGAACGTAAATACTTATCATGGCTCTGAAAATGACCAGTGGTGAGATTTCAAGTTATTTCCTATTATTATTCTTGATAATGGAAAGCCAGCTGTGGATAGCTTGACTCTTTTCCATGCAGTCTCTGTATACGGAGACCGTACTTAGAGAGAGGTAGGCCACTGACCGAAGAATATTTCGTCTTCAGATCGTTTTCTTGATAACTAACCGCTCATCCTTAGTCGGGAAACTGAGCCTGGAGAATACCTGCTCTGTAGGTATGCTGTTGAAATGACTATCAAGAAGAAGATTATTGTGGCTTCCCGTACTCCTTAGTGCTGTCTTTCCTGGCTTGCATTTGCAGTAAAAAATTATCTGTTGGCACCAAGCCGGATAGTTGAACGGCCACAATATTTAGAAGTATTGGAGCTGGTTGCACGCTGGCTAGATACGTCTCCTGGTATTTCACTGGAGACGATGACGTTCCGAACGCCTATTTTTCCGTGGCACTTGGTTATCATGGCCTTCTGGTGTAAAAACAGTTTATTTCGCTTACACATGAAGAAAAAGTGTCATCGGTAGATGTGATGCCCAGCTGCACGACTAACAACTTTGTTCTTGGTGTATTGCTGATGAACGACTACGATAATGGACAACTCGATGGAGCATTCTATAACCACTCTGCACTATCTTTGATTGCGGG
Organism: Copidosoma floridanum; assembly: GCF_000648655.2. Next base: position 1,898,960 of record NW_019384288.1, on the reverse strand, counting down.
TGGCTTTAATTTTACTTGGACTTTAGCTAGTGGATCTTACTGAACTAAAGCGCAAAGCTAGCTTATTTAGCAAAACTTTGAGATTATTAATCACTATTGTTATTAACTTTTTCAAGAAACAATTATGTAAAATCCATCTCGGAATCATCAAGAATCAGTATGCAAAATTTTAGCAAAATCGGTTCTGTTGGTTTCGCGGTTAGCGATTACAACGGTTTTAGCGGCTTTGGCATATATCGATGGTTGAGAGAAAGACAATTCCAGCGTAACGTCACTCTGTGTTTTTTCAAATGGGGTAACGTCATGCTGGAATTGTCTTCCTCTCAACCATCGATATATTATAATTTTATCATGCTACCAATGTGTATCTGGAAAGCGTATGAAGTATGCGATTGTAATCGAAGGAGAGAAAAAACGACATTCCATACGATGCTGTTTGCCTTTTGAGCCTAAGGTAATGGTAGCAAATACCTGGAAGATAACGAAGTATTTTTTTCCATGAACGTGTACGGTTTTTTCCTTGTCTTTGGTAAAAACAAGACTTTTTTTGTGTGCTTACAGGGATTGACGTTCTGCATAGGCTCCAAAAAAAACTGCATTTACTGGTGATTAAAAATTATTTTGGTATTTTCTGCGTTAAAATATAGAAGGTTGAGATTGCAAGTAAGCAGAAAATAGCAAAAAAAATTTTTTATAAGTGAAACCTACAGTTTTTACCAAAAAAAAATATGACACTTTACGTTCTCAGAGCAGAAAAAAGAGTTCAGTAAGGGTATGAAAAATAATTTTTTTTAAATATTAAAAACAACTTTTTATTAGAATTGAATACGGTTTTGTTATAAAAAAAAAAAAATACTGTTTACAAGGAAAACTTACTTGCTTTGAAACTTGCTCAGCACTGTCTGTTAAATAATCCCTTTGTACTAAATTTGGGGCCAATAGCTGCCTAAAACAATAAAATACTGTTAACACAAGTAACAATGTCTGATGAAAATTAGAGTAATTCAAGTTAAACTTGTTGAATAGTTTGGGATTTAAGTAATAGCTTTGATTCAGCTTATGATCGATTCAAAATAACAGTAACTTGAGTAGTCATTTTTTATACAATGGAAGAGTCAACTCCTTTAAAGCACTTTATGGTGCCATATAACCAAATAAAAATTATTGTTTTTAATTGCTTCAATGTACACATGTGTGCTCAGCTATGAGCTAAGAAAAGGCACATACTTGAAAGCAAGATTTTAAGATAAAAACTCACTTAGGCAGATAATATGGAAGTAACTTAATGCAGGGAAAAATATCCTCTTATATTCTGCACTGAATATATTGTCAGTTTTGTTAACAAATAGTTTTGAAAAATGAATGTTTTCATACAAATATTTACTGAAGAAACTTGCTCGTGCAATTATTTAATTACCAACCTAAACTCAATTTTGAGCATCTGTTCTCGTTTTTCTAAATATCAGCAAAAGCTAAAAGTTTTCAGAAAATTACGGGTGTTGCATTCATACAAAAATTTGGATTTAATGATAGCTCTGTTTCTTTTGCGAAAAGTACATGGATTACCTTAACGAGAAAAAATTGTTACGAACTTTCATAAGTCTTTAACCGCGACAGAGCCTCATGGTAATATTTTACTAGGATTGCAATTTTTTCTCCAGTAAAACCTGGTTTATTAACTAACATGTATGTAAAGCTCTCTTATACCTTGCTGATTCAAGAAAAAGGAAGTTATTGTAAAGTTATTATCTTTCGCTTTTTATTCTTTAAAATCAGTAGATTTTTCGCTGTGTCATAATATCTTGCTCTCATTTGAGCAAACATTGTCTATCACAATTTTAATAACATAGGCTCACGAAAAAAGATATTTGAAGTTATATCTCTATAGGCGCGCTCTGCACTACAGAGTAAACGATTGATTTCGGATTGGTGACCCTTCAAGAAAAGTGTAATAGAAAAGTGGGTTTTACTACATTTTTCCCCCTTTACCGTACCTCCTTTGACGTACTACTGGTCCCTTTTACACCACACGAGTCTACTACACCGCACAACTTATTTTAAGTTTTATGTATCTATTTTTTTCTTCTTCATTTTATACTGTGATTCATAACATAACTTTTTGCGCAAGTTTTAGTTTTCTGTCATTATTTAATTTGGCTTAGTGATGAATAACAGTAATAAGTAAATAATTCATTTAATGAACTATTTTTTTAGGCGTTTTTTTTGAAAACTTGGTAAGTAGTAAATTTTAGCACAGCAGGTTTTCGATGAATTGATAAATATTTATGAACGTTTTATTAATTTAAACTTTAAAAGTAAATAAATAACTGTTAATATAATTTTTTCACATTTTTGCAAAATTTTTAAACATTGGAAACTAAATGTGTTGTCCTGTATAAGTACAACAACTTATTTTTACTACGTCTTCCTCTTCGACAAGCTGCTGCTTATGATTTAGGTTATGCTTCGACCTTAGTACGTTTATGACATAGTTAGTAAAAAATAAATTCAGGTTCAAATTGAGAAAAGCAGGAGAAGCGCTACTATTTGCAGCAACGCTGGCAATTATTTTCTCATATGGATGTTCTTACGTAGACGCTTTTACGCATATGTGACCCCTGGTTTCTTATCTTGTTAGGGAAAAAAATGATAGATCTATTTAAAAATAAAACAGGTTTATCTAAAAGTTATCTTTCATATCAAAAAACGTGGGAAGTTGTACACAGATCTTATAATAGAATTTCAAGTGATTTTTTCGTAAAGTTACATGTTAAATAGCAATTTTTAATACTTAACTTTTGATAAAAGGTACACTTGAACAGTATGCAATTTTTTGCATATTTCTTATGCTATTTTGAATAAATTTACAATGTTTAGATAATATCTTTCAAACAAATCTATGTGTGATGAACGTCATGAAGAAACATTTAATGGCATGTTACACTACCCCTATTAAAGAAAGGGGTACTGCAGGATGGTTTTTCTTAACCTTTTTGATACAATTATACTTCGGGCATATAAGATGGACAAGGAATAAGCGTATAATTATATATGGAAGATGTAAGAATGACGTTAAAAATGTGAACAGCATACGTCGTGCAAAGTTGTTTTGCAATCGTCGGAAAATTTGACGAAATCGCATAGTCTTATACTGGCTAGCCTACATATTGTTTACATTGTAGTGTGCCACAATATGTTGTTCAAATCTTTTTAATTATTCAATATTAAAATATTTATTAAAACCACCTTCAACTAACGTAGGTATGCACATACCAGTGATAATTGAGCCGCCTTTGTACCCAATATCGTTTCATAGAAGGTACATTTATATTTATAATTATATTATCTATCATACGATTTTATAAAAGTATAATTTTAAACTTGGGTACCCAAGCACCCACTGTCCACTGGTTTTTTCCACCATCGATGTCCCTATATTATTTTTATGTGTTTCTTCCCGCTGAACACGATCCCGCAACCCGTTTGACATCTCAACGTCAGAATTTTTTTCCAAGCTTTAAAAACTCTTTAAAATCAAGCACAGTTTTTGGCACATATTTATAAAACTGACCTCGTATTCTATAACTATACAACCCTATGATATCTACGATCTTTTAACCTCTAACTTCAATAACCAGATGGTCCCGAAACCGAAAAGCCTATGAAACAAGGAAGTTTAATTGAGATAACTAAACAATATCATACGTTATGGCATAAAGTACGGGTAGAAATTGACTTATGCCTTCATAATTTTCAGGCTTCAAAATCTTACGTATTGTTCATGAAAAAAACAGAGATGTTTTAAATAAAGGCAATTTTCTAGACGTTTAATTGGCTGTTTTCCAAGCAACATCATTATTTTGTTTGAATTTTTTTATCTTAGAAAAGTCATATGTTAATGTTTGAAATAATAATGAATACCATGCAAAGTATGTCATCTTCTTAAGATTGATAAGTTTTGTACAAATAATTCTGAAAATCTTGTGTACATACTATTGGACCAATAACTGACTTTTTTTAAGCAAAGTATACCTATGAAAATGAACGTTTAGGACGATCTGAAAGGTCTTTCATACCTTTTGCTTCTTAAATGATTGATGAAGTAAATTGCGTTTGCGTACTCCATTTTTGTCGGTGCTCTCTTATACAGTAGTAGTCAACCATTGTACGTGAAATTCATCTACTTTGACAATGTTTGTTTTTTCTTTACATCTTGGAGAAAACACTCTCCCTGTTCCTGGCCATAATCTCTAAGATATTGTAAAAAACATCAAGTTTTACATTGAGAGAATGTAGCACAACACATATTAAGCAAGCCAGTTACTCATAGTTTCTTAAGCATACTTATTACTATTCCTTATAGTTACTTTTGTGATTACCCAAAAAAATTCTATTGTCACTTCTTACGCTCACCCATACAGCCTAATTTTTTTAGACATTGTAGCAACAAATGATTTATTTCTTAAGAACTTACGAATTTAAGAGCCGTCAAAGATATCTTCTTATAATTTTGCACTAAATAAAGCTAGAAATCGTTCAACCAAGTAAGCAAAAAATTCTCCGTCCATATCTGAAACTTTTCAAAACGAATGTCTTATGAGCATAGATGGAAAGAACATGTTTGATGGCTCAACCAATAAATTATTGATAATGTTCTTCGATATGGTTTGCATTATTACTCGAGCAGGCCAATCTTTTTTCGTGTAGGGGGAGCCTGGGGGGTCGATTGCACTTGAGCCCATCTGATTAAAAATGTTGTAGTTGAGCCCATTATAACGATCTTTTCTGCATAGCACTTGAGCCCAGATGATTGTTACATTTGAGCCCGTCGAAACGTAATATTATTTATTTCATAGATACTCGTTTTACATCAGTACCATTAATAAGATTAATGTATACCTACATGTGTACATATATGAATATACAATCAAAGTTATATAAAGAATAAATAGTTACGCACCTTAGTCGAATTACAGAACGAATGCGCCACCAAATTACCATTGTTCGTAAATAAAATCAGTTGCGTATTGACGTTGCGTGAATAAACATCGTATTGTGTCTATTGTGTCGTTGATTACAATGCTAAGTAGTAAAGAGAAGCCACTGTTAGTGCTTAATAAGTTTAAATTTAAAAAAGCACGCCTACCTAAATCTGGACAGATGTGGCGATGTACAAAAAACTTTTGTGAAATGGCAATACTCACAGATGTTACCGGTGAAACACTTCTAAAAACATCGGGATCGCATGATCACGAGCCCGACAAAAATCTTTATGTGCAATTCCTTTGAATTCGTGCAAAAGAAAAGCGTGTGATGATATTTCTACAGTAGATGGGCTCAAGTGCATAGCGCCCAGCCTGGGTACGGTTGTGCTAAAGGACAGTTGTGACACTGGTCACATTGGCAGAACTGTAAGAGAGAGCCGCCAAACACAAGAGGGGGAGCAGTAGAGTGCTGGGCCACTTGTGCCTCACAGTATAGCATCAGCTGTCGTGTGATATCAACGACACCAGAGGCCTACATTATTTTTGTGGAGGGAAATGTAAGTATTTTTATTAAATTTCTTATTGCGATTGTCACTCTACATGTACTGATCAAGCAATGAGTATTTTTCCTCATTATAAGATACACATTTGTGCATAAAAAACAGCAGTTACTTTTCATGTAAGCTATGTTATGTTTACATGGTGATTTTTTTTTCTTTAAATGAGTGTGGTGGGTACGGTGGTGACATACTGCTTGGGTACGGTTGTGACATAAGTAAAATTAGTTTTTTTCTTTTCAGATATCTCGTGAACGTTCCAGGGGAAAGCAAAGGGGTACGTGTAATGTTGAAAGGTATACAATGATACAAAGCAGATGATTTCTGTACGAAAAGCTGCAGAAATGCACCAAGTAAATCACATAACATTATTGCGATAAGTTCGTTAACGTGATGCAGCCAATGCAAACGGCTACAACGGAGGCAGCGTCAGTATAGGTTACGTTGTTAACAACAAAGTATTTTCTATAAAGTAGGAATAGCTGTTGTTCAAATACCTCCAACGTTGCGTGGATGTAGACTTTCGGTATATAATATCTATACTAATAAACTATACTATTCAAAAATAGATATAAGACATAAAATGTTTTAAATTTGATGCATTTAATTAAAAATTCATGTTACACTTTCCAAAAAAAAGTACTAATGCATAATGTTAAGCATAAGATACAATAAAAGTGATTTAAAACGGTTTTGATGTCTTTTTTTAACCTATTACAACCATCCCTAAGTATTGTCATAACCGCTTCTGGGGTGTGGTCGGTTGCGACAAATTTTTTTTTTTTTCTTACAGCTCGTACATGTGAGCGGCTGTGCCTGCAATCATAATTTTTGTATACACGTGTAGAGGAGTTTTCATATTATCATGTTCAGCAACTTTCATACCGCTGAGTCTCATACTTTTAAAGTTACGGGCTCTTACGTAAAAAATTGACACAACCGTACCCAATCTCCCCCTAACGGCTACTAAGATCTCGACTGTCCTATAGGCATAAAAGCAATAGAACAGAGAAAGAAGTATTCTGAAAAAAAAATGAAGACGTAAGTTTGCCACATGTTTTGAAAGTTTTTTGTAGTAAGTAACAATAATCAAATATTTTGGACAGCTAATATTGCTTGGAAAATTGTTTTCAAGCCCATTAAAGGCATGCGTAAGTTTTTATTACAGTAGCAATTTTCCTGTTGGATTTATGAAAAATACCTGTCGTAAAAAAAGTATGTATTCAAAAGACCTACAAAGTGAGCCACGATGGTTAACAAGCGGATAATTGGTTTAGTTGCAGAATGCGAAGAACCGCTAAAACAGTGGTCTTTTAAATTTATTCATAATTCATAAGCAATGAATTTGAAACATCTGAGAATGCAGAAAAATTAAATCTTTTATATGGGATTACGACAGCTCTAAGCCTGGATATTGCATGTTTAACCATTTTCGCACAAATAATAGTGTTCATAAAAAAAAAAATGGTTTTTTGACAATTTTTTTCTACAATATGAGCGTTGAAATACGTGAAGGCATAGTATTCTTTGTTCTTTAAATCTGCAGTTCCATTTGCCACATTGAATATCAATGACGAAAATCATGTTAAGACCAAAAATTTTAAAAATTATTTGGAAGAGGCTTATATAAGCCTGTAAATAAGCTCTTAGCCTAAAATTAAGTGCTTAAAAAATAATATTTTTGCGAGCTATGACAGTTTAAAAGAAACAGTTATTCTACGACCCACGGAAGCTAAGATTTTAACGATTTTTTTACCGTGGGCGATTTTGAGCACACGATATTAGATTTCACGTCAGCCACACGTGAGCAGCTGCAGAGAAGTGGGCTTCCCCGAGCCTTGGTTGGAATAATCCCCACGCAAGTTATCTTCACTTTTGCATTGTGTTTTCGATGGTAATCGGCAGTTAATGACTATTTTATGTTTTTTTCCTTAAAAAACAAGTATTAAAGAGAAACATATCCAAGCTCCAACTGCCTGTCTTAATTAACTATGCCGTAAGAATTGAAAAAGAAAAATTATGTTATCTTGTGAGAGTCAAAGGGAATTGTTTCTTTTTCATGTAGAAGAAAATTGAACCTTTACGATGAAAAAGGTCCAGCTAAAATTACACTTAAACTAGTGATAGTTTTTAATTTGCAAATAAGCATTTTTTTCTAAGTTATTTTACTATTAATCTAGTTCGAAAGTGAAATTAATTCAATAAAAGGTATTTAGTAAAACTCTTTACAAATTAATTAAGCTCTCGTTCAGAATTACAAGATACTGTCTATTGATGTTGCTATGATTCACTCAATCAGCAGAGACTCCAAGACCAATCGAGCCATGAATCACATGTGCAAATATAAATTCTCTTTTTCTTGTCGTACATTGACCTCTTGGAAGTTCAACAAAATTTTATTAAGTACTCTGTAGCTAATAATTACGAAATAAAATGACATTTGAACTATTACTCTGAGAACAAAAAAAAATTCTTTATTCAAATGAAAAATTCGTACAATGAATTAAGTTGCAACCATGAGGAAGAATCGTGACATGATAACAGTTAAATTGGCGATAACTAATAGAGAAGAATAAACTTAAACATAGAATTAGGGTTATTGGCTCTTATACGGATGAATTTACAGCTTGAGTTGCTTGATGAGCGTATTTCTTAATAAGTAAAAGTACAATTAAAACGATACTTAGAATCTCTCCGTGAGGGTGAACAGACACAGGCAGACTTGGACGAGGTGAGATAGATGGCTGCAAAAGGCACTTGAATAATAAATACTCATTGCCACGAGAATGTTGCTAACTCTGGCGCAACTGTCCATGCTTCAGAGGATACGCGCCAGCCTACTACTAACCAAGGAGTGGCGAGCGCTTGACGAGAAATAGAGCTTTTATCTCAGCTAAGATCGCCGAAAGAAGAAGGCCACGCACACGACGACCATACTAGTGCGTACACGCATAATGGACTTGAACTATACCTGAAAACAGGTAGACTCAATGCGCGTATCTGCGTAAGCCCCTTCCAAGCGCTACATGTAAGGTACAAGCTTGCCTCGTTACAAGAGTCGCCTGTCATGGTCCCTTCTACAACTAGTTAAGCGTGAACTCTGTCCAGCTGTAAAAATTAATTGTTGTACAACAATTTTTGTATAATCATTTACAATTGCAAGAAAACAGTTAAGCATACAACATTCAAGTTTAGAGGTGCTGTAGTGCCATACAAGATCTTTAATTTTCTTGCTTTCTCAGATGTTTCAGATTAATAGCTTATTAACTAAACATAAATTTGAAAGACCACTGTTAAAGAGTTTATTTATATTTTGAAACTAAACCAATCATCCGCTTGTTAACCATTGTGGCTCATTTTGTAGGTCTTTTAAATATATACATTTTTTATGACAGGTATTTTTCCATAAATCCATCAGGAATAATGCTACTATCAGAAAAGTACTCTTCCATGCTCTTATTGGGCAAAATAATAATTTTCAAATAAATTCAGTTGTTAAAAATGTCGAAAACCATTTATCATTGTTACTTACTACAAAAAGCTTTCAAAACAGGCGGCAAACTTACGTCCGCTCTTTTTTTTTTAGTCTTCTTCTTGTCTTTGTCTAGAATGGCTATACTGTCAAAATACCCACATTTAAATCAGTTACTTTACTATTTTTAATGAATATACTCAATGATAAAACAAATGTGTTATGCAAAAGTATTTAGTGAGTTGCATTTGTACATAATTGTTGAGAATCCGTTTTACCTCTGTTTTATCTTGTACCTGGCTATGCCGTGGCTTTTTCTGTAAGAGCATCACTCATATTAGTTGTCCAAAATATGTCACTATATTACTACAAACAATTATTTTTACCTCTATAAGAAACCCATAGCGATAATTCTTTCGAACGTAGGGTTAGCATAATTATTCATTAACGTGTTTAGCTATCCTTCTTTTTATCCACCCCTTTTGAAACTACTGTAACGTCAACTAAGACCTCTCATTTTATATCCCTGAGTTATTTGGTTTCCCTTAGAAAACCTGTGGAAATTGTTAGTTCTTACATATCTTGCTTTTCCTTTAAGATATCAATTTTTTTTTTTTTTGGAGGTTTTTTGTCGTGAGATGTTTAAGAGTAGATTCTACAAATCTTTAATACATTTTTACTCAAACTACAACTTTTTTTTAATTTACAACAAGAACTATATGAAGATATGGCATTAAGCAAGATGTATTGCGATTATTTTTAAACCTCAACTTAGACCTTTCTTTAGTTGCGTCACAATAACTTTTTTAATTACAAAATCCAATAAAAATTATTTGCTTTTACCTATCCAACTTTTCTTACGATATAATGGTTTATATTTATTTTTTGAGGTTCTGTTGCTATCAAACAGTTTTTAAAAAGGTTATAAATGCTCATAATAATTTTGTTATTATAATGTAATTTTTTTTGCAATCTGTATTAGTATAAGTAGGTATCTAAAGATATTCCATGAAATAAATAATATTAAGGATATGTTGTAATATCAACTAAGACCTTTTTTTTGTGGTTCTCAAGGCTCCCAGATTTTAGGGAGCTCACCGCATGCGCAGTGCGCAATCACCCTCTCTCCATAGAGCAAGCTGGAGCGGGAGAGTCATAACCCAATAACCCAGACCTTTAACCTAAGCTCCGCCCACTTCTCACAACTTAAGTATGACATCTTGTCAAATAGGAGTACAATCGACGATAGCCAAGCGGGCTAAGTCTTTTGCCCTAGCCAAACTTGCCAGCTTTCGAATCTCTCTGATAATTTTTTTCTTTTTTTTTTTAATGTACGTTATGCATTAAGTGTTATGATACGTTTATGTAAATAATTATATGTATAACATTTTAAGACCAAGACATAATTTTTAAAAATACTATGTACAAAACAAGGTAAGTAAAATCATGAAACAAAATATTCGTCACTTATTAAGGAAATCAAAACATTGATATTTAGTGAGTTAAGCGTCGAGTAATGATCATAAAAGTATTATTTAGAATTTAAAAATTATCAAACGACACGTCTTCATCATTGTTAATGTAACTCACTATTACATTATTATGGTCGATAAGCAACACTGTTTAATACATTAATCTGTCCCGAATTGCACGAATTTTTTTTTGATTGGTGTATCATTAATAATTTACTTCGCCTTTCGGCGGCGGGCCTGAGCGTTATCAGCTCTCTCGCGCTCTCTATCTCCGATCAGCCTCCGAACCTAATGCTACGCACGCGACTGCTCTCGCTTTGAGACTCTAATAAACGAACATATACCTTCTTCCACGTGTATTCAATCTCCTTACACCCCGAAACTCCACAATTTCCACGTAACAGTACATTAAAAAAAAAAAAAATAAAAAAAAAAATAAAAAAAATTATCAGAGAGATTCGAAAGCTGGCAAGTTTGGCTGGGGCAAAAGACAGCCCGCGTGGCTATCGTTGATTGTACTCCTATTTGACAAGATGTCATACTAAAGTTGTGAAAAGTGGGCGGAGCTTAGGTTAAAGGTCTGGGTAGAGGGACTCTCCCGCTCCAGCTTGCTCTATGGAGAGAGGGTGATTGCGCACTGCGCATGCGGCGAACTCCCTAAAATCTGGGAGCCTTGGTGGTTCTCAATGATTGTTTCCTTCTGGAAAACCCGACAAGATTTTTTGTTGCCTATATTGCTTTTCCTTTTAGGTATCGCATTCATAATAATTTGAAGTTATGCTGTTTTAAAATGTTTTTCGGATTGATTTTAAATAGTGATAGTGATAATTGCCAAAACTGCCTTTGAAGTGCTCTACAATCTCTTGCATTCCAGCATTAGAGCAATAGCCCATCCTAACCCTAACAAGTTTACATGGCCTACGATGCGCTGAGATGACACTTAATGGGCCCAGCAGTTGGAGCCCTACCAGCGTGCCAAAGTCCACTGGCATAATCCATTGAGCTCTTGGTGACTTTAACATACTGCAGGGACGTTTTGATTACATCTATATCAACCTTACTAAGCTTCTGCTCACCAAGGGCTACCTATACTGTTTGACTGACAGAACACTCTCGACCAGATATAACGACGGCACGCGCTTTGCTGACAACGAGTGAACCAATATTTTAGTGACCTCCCAGCTTGTAATACTTAAATAAAAGGGCAGTGATTTGTATGTCTCAACTAAACATTTCGAGACTTGCTTCGTACCTTTGCCATCCTTAATCACTGGGGTTTAGCTCACCTGCGGTAATCCCTAAATATATATATACATTGTGAGAGCGCGTGATGGCTCAGTCGGCTTGGTCGTAGATTGGCAAGCGGAAGACCGTGGTTCGATTCCCGGCCAGTGCGACTTTTTCGGGCAAGTACCTCTGTAATTTTTTACATGTGCTTTTTCACTGCGCAATGCTCAGGTGTGTGTGTGTGTGTGTGTGTGTGTGAGTGTGTGTGTGTGTCTAAGCGATGACCGTTCTAGAGCACTGATATAATGAGCAAAAGAAAGAGGAGGAAAGAGCTTATAAATAATAATCTTATGCAGTGGTATTGTGTGTAAGAGAGAAAGACAGAGAGAGATTGAGAGGAGAAGGTAGTTTGCCAAGAGAGCGTAGCAGAGGCTGAGCTTAAGAGTAAATATTTTTTGGTTTTCATCATTTTCTCGTTCTCTTACAGTTTTTCGTAAAGCTTTTTTATAACGTTACATTTTTTTGGCTAGATTTCCTCACTGAGATCAGTATAAGTATCTTTGTTTCAAAAATCTGAGACACCTTTAATATTTTAACCTGTCTAGGGGTTTTTACGAGCATTTGGAACATATTCGCGGATCTGTTACAAATGTTTGTGCTTAATAATAGACTAAACATTTAATTTATTGTATTCAGTAGTCTGGCTCAGAGACACGATGAACTGTGTTTTAACGATTTGTAGTCTTTAGTCTGGAACATTTATATTGCTAATACGCATTGGCTGAGCAGTTGCATTTTGAGCAGGTCTATCAATATTAATGGCCAAAATTTTTAACCTTAGTGATTTGCTTAGTAAAGAAGGTCTTAAATAGTGTAAATGCTTATTTTACACTAAACTAACATTCTTAACAACATCATATTACAGAACCAGCCTTAACAGGCATTTTTACTTTTTTGTAACACATTCACCTGAAATTTTCATCCATTATCTGAATAATTGTCTGATTCTTATCTAATTATTCTTTTTAGTAGACCAATGGGCTAATCCAATTGACTATTCTCGATTTTAATTAAAAGATCTAACCTTATAATTCTATTTAATTTATTTTTAACTAAGCCCTTAATTATATAGGGAAATTACTGTGGTATTTTAGAAACTGGCTCAACGATTTAATTTAAATATACTATGAAAAGTTTATTATTATATAAGCTTTAGTTCTTTTTAAAAACCAGTAACCATCTCTAGAACAATTTTGTCAATGTTGTAAGTACCTGATCAGAAACTTATTAAGAATACCTATACTAAATGAAAGGTCCTCATGAGGTATGTCTACTGAGGGCCTACAGAGGCAAAATAATAGGGTGTTGTAGAGGCCCTCTTTAGGTATTCTTAATAGCCTAGCCTAACGTCTCGGGGTATAATATATATAGATGTACAATACAACAACACGTATGAATACACAAGCAAAGTATTTTTTTATCACAAAAAGAACTACAGCGAATAAATTTTGGGGGTCAAGATCGATGAGGAGATATGTGATTCCTCCAACCACAAAGAGTGCGAACATCAAGTCGAGGACTTTAGTACTGTGTGTGATGTTATTTCAGAAAACACTTACAAGTTCAATGATTTAAATCTAGAAATAGAATTAAACATTGAGTATGATGTGCAGCATGGAAATGATAATTGTAATTCACATGACTCTAGTGCACCTGTCACAGAAAACTTCAACGTAGCTGAAGAATTGAGGCATTGGGCTGTAGTGTAGAGTGTAAAATTCAACAGACTAAAAGAGATTTGCTGTAAAAGCGCTTAAAAAAGTTTTATCCTGAGATCTCAAGTACAGCAAAGAATGGGTTAAAAATTAATTATGATTTTTACCAAAACCTCAATTATTTCTCACTTCTGGCTGTTCATTGTACTATTTTTGTAGCAGCAATATTGATTATATGTATGCATGATATACATACATACGACAAAAGATGCTTCACGTGTGGTTGGGTATACGGCTATTGAGGATACCTATAGAGGGCCTCTACCAGACCCCATTATTTTGCCTCCATGTATCCTCAGTAGGCTATTACAGTATCCTACAGAGGGCCTCCTAACAACTTCAACAATATTTCTGATTAGGGACATATATTAGGCGAGTTCACATTGCGTTTAACAACGTCTAATTACCGTAACCAATCTTTGCACATGATCAAAGCACTATTTTCTGGTAAAACAAGCATTTTGAGATTTAATACAAGACCCTCACAACTATTTTAACGATAAACAACCAACTCAATAAACCTAACAACGACTTACCCAGGGTCAAATTCACACAGATATTATATCAACTTTGATCCGTATAACATCTAAAGTCACGGTTTATCGACACTAATTTTATAATATTAAGACTCTTAGAATATAGTTTTTTTGATATGGCTAAATACTAGAACCCATATCGATCTTAAAACTGATTATTGTTTTCAGCACGTAAATTCTCAATTGATGATTTTAGTTGCGTCAGCTTTTCTGGAACTTAAAATATTTTTTTCAAATATTTATTATAAGCACGTGACTAATGTCCTTTCTTATTGTACACTCTACGTACATATTTTCGGTACCTACAATTTTGTGCTATGTTGTTTACCACCCACAACGAAATTGTGCTGTAGTCTTCAAACTGTTTTTTGTGCTATTTCTGTTCCTCACTAGACCAGGAGCCGATCGCAAAATCACTTGTCTCATTTCAAACAGGGACAAATTCTGGGATATAACAGTTTTCAAACGTGTAATAACGATGTACCCAGGCAACCCTGCCAGTCAGGCTGGAATAACAAATGGTGGGGGTTTTTGCAATCCAAATTTTTGTCACTTTCTTGTCTCATCTCAAACAGTACGATTCTAACGCTAAATTGTAGCATTCAATCAGTATTTGAGAGAAAAAAATAGGTTGCCTCGTTAGCTGGCCGGAAAAGTGAGGCAATCCACAATTTTGTGGCAGGTTTTTTGGTCACTTTTTTGTCTCATCTCAAACAGCACGACTCTTACGCCAAATTGCAGTATTGTGTATATAAGAGAAAAAAATAGGTGGCCTTGTTAGCTGGCCGGAAAAGTGAGGCAACCCTCTGGCGAAGTGCGAAAAATTCACATGTATTTGCTGCTTTCGAGCGTTTGTTAATACAGTAATGTGAAAGCTCGTAGTGGTCAATGCCATGAAAAATGATAATTTTTTTTAATTATTTGCCTACGCTTGTTCCGACTGTGCCAAGATTTATTAAAATCTTGTGTCTGCAGAATCGCAGATTTTAATGCCCTGTGACAAACGCGCATGCAAGAAACATAGATAAGTATAAAACGTTTTTTCTGAAATTTTTCTTCTTTCAAATTATATATTGGGACGTGGATTTTAAAGTATAATTTTGCATGCATTGTTATTCGTAAAACAACAATAATATGTCAGTTAATTTACGTATTCATTTTATTGAATTTTTTTTTACCTATTCAAAAATAATTGTAGGCATAAAATCGCTGCAATGTAGAGTCTTAGTTTAGCTGTAGGATAGCTTCATGCGTCCTATACAACATAAACATAATACGTCATCGTTTGTTGTACAGAAGTCATAAAGCATTACAAATACATTACGGATTACGAAACACGCATTTTTGTTGTTTGTATTGATCGCCTTAAAGCGAATTTCGAGCACGGCTCTTTAATTTATGCCTGAACTCTTTGGATTAGTGATCTCCTCACTTATATATGTGCGTGTGTGTGTGGATACATAAAATATAAATACATATAACCCCTGTCAGCAAGTGAATAGAATGTTACGTCAATAAATTTTGGCAAAGGGATTTTTATTCACAGAAAACAGACTCAATGGCAAACAATATTCTTTGAATTATTTTTTTTATTGATCGATTAAGCAATGTTGTACATATCACACAGTATTGCATGCTACCATAATACTTATTTGTTTAAGTTACTTGATATTCCAGTCATGTAACGTGCTGTATTGACATTTTTTGTCTTTTCTAAAACAGGATCAACTTTCGGAGTGCCTCTGAAAGAAAAGAAATATTTTTTTTTTCCAAATTTGCGAAGACTTACAGGAAAAGAAGATGGCATAAAAGATTGAATAACGACAAGCATTATTGGTAAAAAAAAGGTGTACCTAACGTGTGAAAATAAGTGTTTTCCGTTTAATTGTACCAATAATGTAATAGTAAAAACAAATGAGGTAGACTTAAATTGTAATCATCAGGAAGCTGACACGTGGACGATTTTTCATATGAGAAAAATAGTAGGTCCATCAACGGTTATGGTAAGGAGTTCGGATACAGACGTGTTAATAATTTTACTGGGAAATATTCATAAACTCACTAATCTCACTGTATATCTCAGTGCTATAAGTCCAAAAAAGAACTTAATTGCGAGCATAAAATGTACTGAATTAGCCAATACCATTGGTAAACGTTTGTGTCGATCATTACCAGCTTTCCAATCCTTTACAGGGTTTGACTATACAGCAGCCTTTTATAAAAAAGGTCAAGCTACGCCGTTTAAAACTTTGCAAAAAGTCGAGCAACTACAAGACTTATTTGCAAACTTTGATAACGAGACTCTTCTAAATGATAAAATATCGTTAGATCGAGTTGGAGAGTTTGTATGCAGAGTGTACGGGGTAAAAAAATGTAATAGCGTTGATTTAGCTCGTTTACTTTTATTTCAAAAAAGTTTTGTAACTGATTCCCTTAATTGCGATTTCTTTAAAAAAGTGATGAATTTTAATTCGAGCTTCATTCCACCCTACTTTCACTCTCTAAAACAAAAAATTTTACGGACCCAATATGTTACAAGTATGTGGCAAAACGCAACTAAGCAAACATGCATAAATAAAAATTATGATGAGTACAGTTAGATAATAAATGATAATAGTATTACACCATTATGGTTTGATAGTCAACCTGTACCTTCAAGTGTCAATGAAATTATAAAAGTGTGTGAAAGAGAACCTGAAAATGACGATGAATATGAAAATTCGGAAGCAGACACTGATGTTAATATAAGCATGTGTGATTAAATTGACCACAAGTTCAATAGAACTTTGCACGTACGTGTGTTTGAATTTATTGATAGTGCTTTTTTCTAAATCATCTCTCCATGCTATAAAATTTGATTATGGAAATCATAGAACTGTGTGCAAGACTTTTTTACAAACTGTGTACTTATAAAACCAATTATATTATTGTATACTCCACTTTTACTCAAAATTTTATTTATACTTAACTTTATTGTATGCACGTGTGTTTAGATTTGTTAAAGGACAGTTAGTTTATTTAAGTTATCTTTACTTAATAGAATTAATTTTTAGGTTTTACGAAACTGCGTACAAAATTTTTTACAAATTCTGTACGTTTATGCCAACCGTAATATACTGGCTACGACTTCAATCCATTTCTTTTAATAAATAAAGCAGTACAATTAAAATTCAAACAAAATTTTTTTTTCTAAACCCTTAGTACTTCCTTTATTCCTCAAATAATAATGCATGCAAAATCATACTTTAAAATCCACGTCCCAATATATAATTTTAAAGAAGAAGAATTTAAGAAAAAACGTTGTATGCTTACCTATGTTCCTTGCAAGCGCGTTTGTCACAGGGCATTAAAATCTGTGATTCTGCAGACACAAAATTTTAATAATTTTTGGCACAGTCAGAACAAGCGTGGGAAAATAATTAAAAATAAAATTATCAATTTTAATGGCATTGACCACCACGAGCTTTTACATTACTGTATTAACAAACGCTTAAAAGCAGCAAATACGTGTGAATTTTTCGCACTTCGCAAGAGGGTTGCCTCACTTTTCCTGCCAGCTAACAAGGCCACCTATTTTTTTCTCTTGTATACACAATACTACAATTTGGCGTAAGAATTGTGCTGTTTGAGATGAGACAAGAAAGTGACAAAAATTTGGATTGCAAAAACCCCCACCATTTGTTATTCTAGCCTGACTGGCAGGGTTGCCTGGGTACATCGTTATTACACGTTTGAATACTGTTATATCCCAGTGTTTGTCCCTGTTTAAGATGAGACAAGTGATTTTGCGGTCGGCTTCCAGTCCGTGTGATTCTCGCCATCGACAAAATATATTGCACTTTTTCCCTGTGTACGGATAAACTGTCCAAGTTTTAAGTACGTAGGTTGATTGGAATAGTTGCTACAGTAAAAAAAAGTAAAGTCACGTATCTCTTATTAGTCGTGAAGTACTTTGTTTTTTTCAATTTTTAAAAAAATCAGCGTCATTATATGCTTTTGATGCCAATCTCTCAGTAGTAAGCTCGCAAAATTATGACATGCAAGAATTCGGTTTTGGCTGATAATGTATTTATTTGTTTGTGTAAGAATCTTAAAATGGAAGCATCATGGCCAATACCTATACGATCTCATTTGGTTTCATTTGGATATTTGTGCAGTGACAGAAACTGTAGTGTTCCAAAGTTTTAAATTTACAATTTCTGCAATGTATTACCATCTTCTATTTGAGTAACTGAACCCGGTAAATTTTCTTAATAGTACCTTTACTCTATATTCCTGTTACATGGAAATCAATTTAAAAAAATGTATCCATGCATATTTTTTTATGTTATTTTTTCTCTTTTTTTAACTTTCCGACATATTTTTAGATTGATAAACAATGTCGTAATTTTTCTTAGAACTAAATCTTTTATTTAAAGTATGTGCTTAACAACTAACATAAGCAATTTTTTTTCTCTGAATAGATAAGTTTTTTTAATTATCACTAAGTTAAAAAAGTACCATTTTTTAAGTTATTTTGCAACAATAACACTTGACACTGAGCTTACTTAGTTTTCCTTTTTTAACCGCTTATTCTATGCAGTAAAACTTTTTTTTCAATCCAAGTTTATTTTTGTCCCATTCATGTGCAATTTCGATGGATTTCAGCTCTTCTAAAACCTTAGCTACCAAAGTGACAGGTTTTTGGTTTTCATTTCGGTGGATTAAGTTTTTAAATTCCGAAACTTATAGCCCTGGCTTGTCAAAATGAGAAATCTAAAAGAATCGTAGCAACATGTATGACCTTACATTATGACATGACCTTAGTAGAATACGTAAGTATTGAACTTAAATGCTCAAATTGTATTGCGTGCGTTTGTGGCATAATTTACAAAATGAAAATACAAAACTTGTTTTATTTTCCTTACGTAATAGACTCACGATCCAATTCTTTAAAACAATCATTGCTTGTTTTCTAAATTAGGTTGACATATTGGTAATGTAGATAATTTTAAGATCCTATGCCATAGAAAAAAAAATGTGTATATACTTTGCTCTTAGGCATTGCACAGAGTTTTATGTAGCCCAGAAATGTTTTAAGACCCTTGCTTCTACTGAGTGTTGGTTTTATTAAGGCATTTGTAGTCATATTTTATTTCTTAGACTATAACCTAATAGGATTAAATTCCCTTTGGCGGGTATTAAATTTGTGTGTGTATCTGATTTTTAGGTATGTGTAGAGTAAACTTTGATCGTTGAAGTACTCTGGATGTACAATACAATATTGATGATAAGCAATTCGTATAAAATTTTTCATGCAAAAGTCTTTAGGGTTGCTGTTCAAAACTGTTAAGTAAAATTACTAATTTAAAATATAAATTAATAGATATTGAACATCATTTCGTAAGATTAGCTAGAAAATACTTCAAAATCCTAGTTTCAGTCAATTTTAACTTGATTAAGTCATTTTCTGGCTTATTTTTTTTCTAGGACCACAACATAACAAAATTTTATTTTCTCAGACGTGTGATGACTTTTTATACAGACATGTACTAGTGGACTTAACCCCCTGTACGCTGCTAACATTCTCGGCATGCTCCTATTTAAATGAAAAGTCTTTCCATTTAGTATATACAGTAGATACATATGTTAAACTGAAATTCAAGATATCTTAAGCCGACGATTTTAGATTAATAAAGTTAAGAAAGTACGAAACTAAAGTTAATATTTCAATTTATTCTGCCGTTTCAACAGCGCTCCACTATACTACTAAAGCCTACATGTAAAAAAATAGTTATTTAAAATTTTGATGTTTACCTTATACCTAAATCTGTGAAAAAAAAAGGAAAAAAATTTTTTTTGGGAATTTAACTACTGTTCTTCTGTGTACTAGCTAATTACCCTACTTACTTTATTCTTATTACCCTACTTACTCTATTAAAGCAATACCTACTAAAAATTAATTTTTTTCTCCTTGTTTTAGTGTGGTTCGTAACTTATTTGTAACTTAAATATTAACTTACTATTTACAAATTTATTAGTTGACTGTACATTATATAAAATAATGAAGTATCAATATGACTAATTATTTATTTTTATTTAATAGTTAGTTCTTTTTAAACCTCAGAAATCTAGGTATTTATGTCATTTGATCCTTTGAAGTATAAGTGCTTATTAAGGATTTAAATGTATTATTTTTGAGAAGGCCGAAAGATCAATACAGGATAGGAAACATAGAAAATGAGATGACAACAAGAAAAGAATACAGTCTTAAAACGGTATTTAATAAGGAGTAACAAAACAAAACTATATTTAAATATTTTGACTTATAGTCGAATTACAATTTAATTTTAGTTTTTGAGTTCCACGTGAGAAAGAAAGGAAGTCTTACCGTTTGTACAGCACTTTCTAATGGCAATTTAGAATTACAGAGACTTATGACGGCTTGCTACAAGAAATAAATCGAACAATGTTCCTATGGCTAGAGAGGGAAATAGTGATTCCTGCAAGTGATATAGAGAACACGCAATAGAAACGTGACAACGTCGCACTTAGCCATCAGAAGCAATTTCTTGATTAACCTTTAAGCTGAGTCAGCTGAGTGATGCATGCTCGCTGTGCTTGAGTTGAGACATTGCCACGTTTACCAAATGTAAAGGCAGAACATAACTTTGTGTTAATAAAAGTTGTTGTACATAAGAATCATTCGGTAAATATTACCTTTTTTTTCTTCTGTATTCGTCATTTCTTTCTCCACGTCTCGTATGAATGGTGAATCACGTTTAAAAGTTATTTAGTCGCAAAGATTTAATTGAACAGTCTTTACTTAAAAGCCTTGGTTATTATCTCTCACTTAAGACTATCATATTTAAAAACTGGATAGTCAAAAAAATTTGAAAAATTCAGTCTTACTCGGAGCATTATAAAAAATGAATCATTTGATTTTCATAACAATCATGAATTATTTTCTTAACCATAAAAACCACCTTATTGGGTGTGTGACATGGACTTACATACTATGGCAGCACATAGATTGTACAGAGCAGATGTGGTTGCTTGGATAACATGGATTAGTGGCCAAGCAGGGCAGTAAGACACACAATAACAATAAGAGTACTCTGTGACAGTTGCCAACATGCAAATATGATAATTTGATAGTATTAACTCACAGACAAAACCTTAATGATATAAAGTACATTAGCAATTAATAAACTTGAAATGAAAGTGTATAAATCCTAAAAAATAATATTAATGTGGATCAGTTATTAACTTATAGAATAATATTATATGAAATAATGTCGTAATCATATCCTTTAACTGGTAGTTTAATAGTTAATGTATTTTTGAATGGAGCAGTTGTCTACTATTTTTCATTATGTTCCGTATTTCAGCTATAGTTTTGACTGCCCAGCTCTTACATGGACTACAACTGACTCATATTCTAATTTAACACGATCGATTTGAATTCTGGTCAGGGATCTGAGAAGTCTAAAAATATATTATTTTTTTTTTATATCCTGCATAAAGTTGTTTGTTAGAATTAGACACCGACATATTTTTAGATTGATAAACAATGTCGTAANACACGATCGATTTGAATTCTGGTCAGGGATCTGAGAAGTCTAAAAATATATTATTTTTTTTTTATATCCTGCATAAAGTTGTTTGTTAGAATTAGACATTTCAGACCTAATTTATATATCATTGGTACACCTGTGAAAATTTATGTACCAATACTTCAATGTTTGAATGTATTAGCTGTAAGTTCAGGACCAAAGTTTATCGTGTAATGAAAATTTAGAAGAAGTACTGTCAATCCATATTGAAGCTTGGCAGTTTAAATTATTACGTATTTTTTTATGTTCATGTGTGTAATAGTACTTTATCTTTCTATTTTCCAGCTCCACAGCTCTGAACATTGTTAAAAGGTTATTTAAATTTGGAAGGGATACATGTGTGCATTAATTTCACATTTTTTAATGATGTATACAACTTTTATATGTGCATGGGTAAATATAAATCACTTGTAAGGAAACTGCCCATGTAATTTTTGTTTTTTATTTAGGTGTCTTCTTAAAGTACCAAAATTTAACTATATCAAAGAACATTATTGGAGAAGAGTAAATGGCAAAGAATTTTTCAGGACCTATTAGTATTATGTTCAATTATTGCTAAAAATAAATAGAACAATGTGTATTAAATAGTGATATATAATAAAGTAGTGTGTCTTCAAATTGCCTTAACAATTTAAATTTATCATATTATTTTGGAAAAAAACAGTTCTTATTGCAGGGTTTTCAAAATTCTAAGTGGATATTAAAGTTAATAAAAAAGAAGGAACAGTTAAAGTTGAAGTTAAAGAATTTGGTAAGGATATACGAGGAATGGTCATTGCAGTGCTCACCGGAAACATATCAGAGAACAACAAGATCTTCGCAAGAGTGTAAGACCCTCTGAAAAATAAAATAGCTAAACATAAAGTTGTTAATTAAGCAGCTGAAATGCTAAAAGGGAGTATGGAAGATGTAGTAAAAGGTTAGTTCAAAAAAGAAGTAGGGGATGGCTTAAGGTACTAACTAATAGAAGGTGTGGTAGTTATCATAGTTAGAATGTATATATGCTGCTGAAGTAGTGTAACAGTAAGAATGAGCATTTATTGCATATTCCAAGAAAAGTTGACTGTAAACAATTGTTTTAGAGTAAAGATCACTATTAGAAGCAGAGCCCACGTAGGGCTATCCGTTATTGGGAGAATTTAAATAGTTAGCATAAACTGGCAGGGCTGCTGGTACAGCAGATGGCGAGAATCTAGTATGGGGTTGCTGTGCATCAAATAACTGAGCATTATTGGGTATAGGTAACAGATGATCCTCTTGTTTGAAGAGGTTCTATCTATTGTTATAGTCCATACGACACTCTACAATTTAGTATGTCGTCTGTCTTCCTCGCTCTCCTGTAAAAACAAACCCTTCTGTAGTTCTTACACCGTTTATTAATTACTTTCTTCTCTTACCAGGCCCTTTAAAATGTTAAATAAATTTAAATACAAACGTTTTACATTTTTTTATTATTGGTAACATTTTTTTCAAAAAATCATTGTTAATAAGTGAGGTTAATGCAATAGAAGCGATTAAATGGACAACAGCCCATATGCTTACATGTAAAAATTAGTTAAATGTGAACATTAATTACTCTGCTTCTAGGGACCGTCATGCCTTCAAATTTTGACAGTGTCATTGTTATGTCTTTACTTATGCGTCAACATATTTTCGTTAATTTCTCATTTTTAATTCTGTAACTAATAAAAAAACTCTATTAATACAGACTTAAACACCTCTGTTTTTTCTGTGATAAATCAAACAAATTTATTAAGAAAATTTTTTCTCGAAACTTTTATTGTTCTGAGTACGTTGCATAGAAAACATGAAAGTTACGTTTCTTTATGATTAAATTATTTTTTACTGGTTCCTGTGCTTAATAAGATTGTTCACCTCTCTTTGGAGCAGGTGGAATAGAGCCAACAATTAAGAAACCGTACTAAATAAAGGAACGTGTCATAAAAATACCATGGGATTAAAAAAAATATTTTGTCATAAAGATAAATGTGCAACAACTAATAATGGACTACATCTATACAGCACATAAAATAGAGACTTGTATTGTACGAATAGTATGTCCATATATATTTTATTTCGTAATCCTTTTTTTTATACAAAATTAAAATTTTTACACACCATTATCTGCTGCAGTCAGGGCAGTGAGCTGTGCATCTTTTAAAAGTTTCCTAATTAACTGATAATTGTCTTAAAAAGATACATCATGCCACACCATGTTGGAGTTAGCATATTTCAAAACTATTTGCTTTATTTCTGCTCAAAAAAATTAGTATTTTTTATCTGAAATTTTGTTTACGTTTTCCATAAGTGTTTCAAAGAATTTCAAAAGATCAGAGCAAGCATTTTGATTGCTCTTATTCTACATCTTCTCACTCTTTTCCAAGTTTTTATTTCAAGAGAGGTAGCTTCTTATTTTCTAAGTGTAATTACTGTTTTGCGATATTTTTATACCTAAAAAAAACGTATAATTCGTTTTCGCTTAAATCCTTTAAGTGGAACTGTGATTGTCGTTGAATAAGCTCGTAAAATTTTCAGAACTTTCCGTGGATAAAGCTGGGTCGTTAAAAAACAGCATACACTGAAAATGTGGCCAAGAAGATTTAAAGGTGTTTTCTAGCCCATCACCGCATTGAGCCTGTTTAACCAAATAATTTTCTTTGTTAAACCTAGCTTGTAGACCCTTCCACTTTCTTTAAAGTTTATCTCCTGTAAGAAGAGTAATTGTATTATTCAAATATATGCTCTGTCAGCATTTGCGTAAGGACTAAAAATGTTGTTTTCGTACTCAAAAAATTCTCTGAAAACTCTGTCTACGCGAAAGGTCTCTCTCTCAGTTAGTTATCTCGTTAACTGACAAAGACTTTACTGACATACAGGTAAAAAGCACGTTACTGACTTTGATAAACTAAGAAAAAGCATGTACGATTTTTTTATCTCTTCCCCCCTTGGACACATGTTCGAATTTTCTCAAGCCCGCTGGAGAAATAGAAAATGGCAGACAATTGCTGGCGATATCCAGAAAACAAAATGCAGATGGCAGCGCCAAGATACACCAAGCAATGTCGAAAAAGTCGAGCGTAACCAGCAGCGCCAAGAAAGCTAAGCTGTACTTAGCTTTCAATGCCAAGAAAGCCAAGTGACAGATGTGGCAACGCTGCAGTGCAGTGATGCCAGCGACGCCACCAACGCATACTGTTACAAGAAGGGTGAAAAACGGTTCTACTGTGCCAACTTAAGTTTTACGAGGCCTAATTAATGCTCACCTCTTTCGGCATTGTCACTGCAGGTAATATGTAGAGCCTTAGAGTGCCTCACTTCTTTTCTCATTCTTACCTTTACTGTGAAAGCACTTTTAGTGTCCATTGTGACCACTAAGTAATCGTGACTTAATTCCTTTACATGCTTCCTTATTACATCTTTCAGGTACTTACTGATGCTTTCATTACTCTCATCCAAACAAAGCCTTATATATTCATTTTTTCTTTCGACACCAAGTGATATTTAAAAATAATGTTTTAACTTGCTTTGTTAAACTTAAAATAACATTATTTTTTTAAGTTTGGTGAAGTAAAATGAAAATCACAACCAAAAAATGTTAAATCATAATCTTAGAGTTAAGGGCTTACTTGTGGCGTGGACTGTTATGTGTCACATGGACTATGTAGCCCAAGAAAATTAGCTCTGAATTAACATTATCACTGGAAAGGTTGGATTTTCTATTTCTATACGTTATTGATCGTGCTCATTTAAAAAAAATAACAGAAATTTTATTAAGTTACTGTCCGTTTTTAAGAAAATAGCGTAAAAAATGTACAACACTTTTAAAACGGCAATATGTAGCGAAAAATGGTTACTACTATTCGAAAGGGCGGCACAAAATGCATCGGAACTCATGACTAGTTCAATTTTAATGAGGGCTAAATAGCGAAAAATTGAACCACAAAGCAATTTTTTATATAAACAGTCAGTGGTGGAAGGATCAGTGGCATCAACAGTAGCAGTGGCCCCCACCTTGATTAGAAGCAGGGGCAGAGGCAAGGAGAAGGGAGAGGGAATGAGACAGAAAAGAGAGGAAAAATCAAAACCTCAATACGTTATTTCTGCTTTTTTGCTCTGACATGATGATGTATTACAGCTGACCGTTCTACATTTTGTATTTACAACGATCTTATAGATAAATCTTAAATTAATGATTTCGTCATTTATAGCGAACAAGAAATGTGTAGATGAAGCGTTATGAAGTTTGGTTGTAACATGTTTGATTAATAGAATTGAGGGACATTGTAACCTCACAAACTAAGATATTAAGTAAATTATATACGACTGTAAGTTAACGTTTTGTTATTTATTTAGATTCTTGGATACTATTTTGAAATTGTCATTTAAAAGACTATAAAGAAAAGGCATAGAACAGTGAGGTGTTATTAAAATTGCTTATTTTAATGTATTTAGTGCTAACATTTAAAAAAATTCTGCGTTAGTTCATTAAATATTGTTGTCCCTCTACATTTACTTATAGGTCAGATATTGTGTTATGCTGTAAAATAAGTGTACATTCTTAACTGAAGTGCTACTACAGATTTTTATCAAACAAAGTATATCTTACTTTTATCGTGCAAACTGTTTGAATGCCAAGATGTAAATTTAATGCTATTCTGGTATACGGAACCTGAGTACCAGTTTGAATGTCTTTCAATTCTGGTAGAAAAGTAGGTTCTCAAGCATTAACCTAACATCATTTACCTGTATTTTACATACCACATTACTGTTGTTGTCATTTACTTTATCAAAGACTCCTTTCTAAGATGTACTTTTCCCTCCTTAAACAAAACTATCGTACACCTTTAAAGCTCTTATGTTTACTACCTCAACCATATTTGTGATCTGTCTATTATGCGCTTACAAAAGAAGAAAATAGAAAAAAATTATTTTGAAATCAACTTGAATAATATGAATAAATAACTAACGTTTAAAATTTTAAAACAGAGCGTGACTGTATTTTAATCATAATCTACCAAAGCCAAAATTGGGATATTCTACAGATGTTCTTTTTAGAGCTATGAAAGTGCCAGTATACCACGCAATCATGTCCCACAAAGCACTTAGGCAAAAATTAGTCACACATGGCTAATAGATAATCACACGCCGAATAACAGAACTGCAAGTTCATGCTGCAAAATACAGTCACACTATATTTCCAAATTTTAAGCGTTATTTATTTTTTCTTCGACACAGAAGCAAGTGTTTGGGAGGTTTTTAACTTCAAGATATTTTATTAATATTAGTTTAAACTTTCATGAAAATTAATAGCAATGCAAGTTTCAATCTGTTATCCTAAGAATTGTGCCCATGATAACGATTGTGTTTATTATTGAAAATTATTTTTAACATAAATAAATACTATCAATCAATTAACAAAAATTTATAAAAAAAACTATGCAATTCATTCAACTACAATGAATTTATATACGCTCTTGAAAAATAGTTTTCAAACTTTGGGATGAGTCGATATTGTATGCATCTGTTTGACTTTCTTTTATGACTTACTCTAAAATTTGAGCTTAACATTATACTGATGTTTTAACAGACAGCTTGTTAAGCCAAGAATAGTATAAATATATACATGGTGAACCTAGCCGAAAAAAGTAAAGAATGTCTGAGGTCCTCATATAGTATGAGGTTTTGCCGCTCATGTATAAGTACAGTATTTTGTAGCCAGCCTTGGCTTGAAATAATTATCGTTAGACACTGTTAACAGCCTTACTTTGATGCAAAGTAAGTAGTGTTACTTAAAGTCGAGGTGAATTAAGAATAATTTTTGCACTTTTTATTATAAATAAATAAAAATAAGAACCTACATTAGGTGTAGCTAGTGATTAATTTATGTACATAAAGAACCTGTTTAGAAATAAATTTATGCTCGAAATACAACTGATTTCATTATTCAGTTTTTTAAAATTATTGATACTTTATTTTTCTTTACCAAAAAGAAGTTTGAAATAATTGTATATACTTTTTCAGACCTGTAAAATAGATTTACATAAAATATGTCCTATTTATTGTCAGTCATTGCAAATAAGAAAAGATAAGTATGTGATAAGAGAGAAAATAATCGAAACATGTGTGAATTGTAGTAAAATTCTTATTAATAATAAACGTAAATCATTGAAAAATAAAACAAGCGTATCTCTGCATATTAAATGTAAAAAACGCTATTCAGTCCAATAAACTAAATCACCTCGTACGAAAAGAAGTGTGAATGTCTTAGATGACAACTGTTTAGAAAATTGTTTACCAGAATCACCAAAAATAAAAAATTTTGCTTCCTTGTTAATTGCTTCAAACACGTATCCGCTTAGAAAAAAAATGAGATCGTCTTGAATGACGTCACTACGTTCAGTACTGACAATGGTTCATCAGAGATTCAAAATAACATTATCTTCGTGTCTGCTACTCAATGTTCAGAACTGTTGCCCTCTGCATTTGAGTACAATGATCTTTGCTTCACCTGTTACAATCAACTGTACCGAGATCGTAAAACAGTGTTTACGTTATCGCAAAAATTTGTAAAATACTGCAATTTTGAGGCAAGATAACATGAAAGTAGCAGTAAATACACGATTATTGGAATTGCAAATGTCGACAACCAAAGCATACTGTCATCAGAAATGCTACGATTATTTCATGATAATTTCGGCTCAACCTGTAATAATACCTGGCTTGACGATATATGTGCTCATATCGAAAACTCATGTCAATTTAAATCTAATATGTCCAAACTTAAGTCCACTATGGGAAATACGAATGCTTCAAGCATAACTTTGTTTTAATATTTAAAAGCTAAATATGTTGATCCTAATAATAATACTTCAGATATTCATGAGGATCTGCAGTACTTTCTAAATGAACTGTTGTTGAGTGATTCTTAAGATATACTTATTAATGAAAATCATGTTAAAATCTGATCGCTGATAAAAATCTGGCTCTGAGTGAAATCGTAGTTCGTCTTGGGGGATTTCATCTTCTCTTATCATACCTAAGAGCAATTAATTATATTATTAACGAAAGTAGTCTAGACGATTTGTGGTAAGGTATATGTCCTTGAGTTCATTAAACAAATATTAAAAGGTCATGCTTTTGCTAGAGCAATCAGAGCACATATTGCCATTTATACTGCTCTGGAAATGTACGTAAGTGGGAATTTGAATCTAACAAAGTCCAGTATACAGTTCATACTCCTATTATTTGAGTCAGTCAAATAGAAGAAGCTTTTAGTCACAAACTCTTAGCTATCTCACTACTTTTGTTAGATAATAACCGGTACATAAGAAAATAAGAACAATAAAAAATGTATGTAGTATTTGAAAAAGTTATTCAATATTAAACATTAAACGACACAAACGTTATTGATGGTAGATGGCTCCTGAATCGTTTAATCTGGCTTCACAGTGTCACTTTAAATCCATTTTTAAGTTAAATTAAGATTTTATAATAAGACATATTGGAAAATTCAGCTATAATGTATAAGATGTAATATTTTTTTCATTATTGGCAATAAATTATATGAGCGTTATCGGCAATAAGAAGAAATTTGTGCTTCTAATTTTGCTATTGATGAAAACGAAATTATTTTACTGACTCAGGAAAAACTTTTATTTAATACATGCAACAAGTTTTAATTTGTAAAATTACCATCACATTTTTTGAGAAGAGCCCGTATTAACGTTTATGTGGCTTAAAAGGATGCAAATTATGTTATAGTTAATACTGCAATTAAATTGAAAAAAAAAGTTCCTTTGTGTTGTTAGTAATGATATGGATATTTTGATACTGTTGGTTGCCCTATCGCCAACAAAAGAGAATATATATTTTCAAAACATAACATCAGGAAAAGAAAAAGAGATTTTTTATGAGATACGTGAAAACATTCGTTTGAAATCATTTATTTTATTCGGACATTTGTACTTAGAATGCGATACAACAAGTACTGTCTTCAAAAATGACAAATTACACACGATAAGTCTTTAAACACTAATAAAAATTTTCATAAACTGGAGCAGTGTATTGATGATTTATATTAGGTATCAGAATAACCAATAATAAAGCTGTATTTACATAAGAACAATACCAATACTACAATAAGTTCAATGGTAAATATTTGAAGATATGCTTGTTTTAAAAATTAGTTTATGTAGAAAAGAAATAGTCCTCTTTAGCTTTTTTAACTTTTAAATACAAACGTAGCTTGGGTGTTTGTTATATGCTGAAAATTAGGAATGAAAGAGGGCCAACTTCTGAATGTTACCTATTATGACAGATGAGTCACCAGCTCCACAAGAGTTATCACAAATGGTAAGTAACTTAAATTTCCATTAGCTCATTCTAATTCATTGTACTGAATCTTAAAATATTTATAAATTTTTTAGGTTTTTTGTTCATGTAAGGGAAACTGCTGGAACTCTAGTTGCATATGTAGAAACCGCAGGCTCAAATGCAGTAAAGTATGTAAAAATTGTAACGGTCAAGCATGCGAGACATTGCAAAAATTGTCATCACAGATGGTCGATGGACAGGATAAAAATTTAGATGCAGCAGATATGAATAAATTTGATGTTTAACCAGAAGAGGAAAATATATCTACAGAGTAATTTTTTTGATCAATGAGGTTCATCATGTATAATTTTTTAAACATTGTTTCATTTCAAAATAATCGTATGCAATACTTGTAAGTCAAAACAATGTATAAAACAAAAATTATTACATAAAGTGATTATCTACTTACTGTTATTATATTTTATGTGTGTGCTTATATAGCATAGTATTTATTTTTCATCTTATCTCAAAAAGTTTTCGTATCCTTTCATGGCACAAGTAGACGTTGAAAATTTTATTAATTCAGTTTCAATGCTATTAAACTAAAGTAAAAGTATTTAAATTTTTTGTGAAAAAAGTTGTTACCTAGTAATAAAGTACAAAGATGAACTCTCTATATGTGTATAACTATATCTAAAAAATAGAAATTTAATTTCATGGTAGCATTATGAATCAAGTCTAGTAGAAATTAAACTATGTACGAAAAATTTTCAGCTTCAACAAATAACAGTAAAAAGAAAGCAAAGTAACGTTTTTAATCACTAATGTCAGTTTCAAAGGTTCAAAAAATTATACTCGAATTATTACTAATTGTTCAGGATGCGATTTTTTTTCAGATACGTGCTGTGTAAAATAATTGAATCCAGTATGCACGATGAGCTGATTGCAATGTTAAACATACTGTTATAAGTTAGAATTGCATTTTCGTCCACAATGTAAGTAGGTAGTTGAGTAAAGGTAGTGTACTAACATAATCTTGATACTTTGTGTCCATTTACATTCTTTCCTACGTTGTCATCACAGCTGTTTCTCTCACTGTGGTGAGTACTGTTAAACGTGTTAAACTGTGCTCAGCACCTTCCTGGTCCCATATCTTGCTGATACCTTCTGTTGAAATTCTCTGTTTCAGGTGAGCCCTTCGTTTGTAAAGGAGCTGTGATATCCTAAACTTAACATGTCTTGCTGAACTTGGTATCCTGATGTGGCTGGAAGGAATTCATGGACCCTGGTATCGGGTAAGCTATTTTCGTCGTGTGGCTTGGTAATGACTATCGCTCTTGACGTGTACCTGCCTTTGCCATTGTTACTGGGGAGCTGGTGTATGCGGATGATTGGACTGAGTCCTCGCTGCTTCTTCAGATTAGTAAGCTGCACTGTGTTTTGTCAGCTGGCTGTGTGCCTTGTGACCCTCAGGGAGCCTTGATCACCTGCGATTTTTGCGGGGCCTGGATCATCTGGAACTGAAGGAAGCTAGTCTCCTGGGTGAGTACTGAAACTGATCGAACGGGGTTGGGCCCAGTCCTACCTTGCGGACTTCTTGAGGTGAGATGATTATTGTTATTGACTGCTTGACTTAGAGTTCGGTGCCACCAGCCGTAGATAGTATTGGAGTTTTAGTGCTATTCCTGCTTAATCGATCATCTCAGCTAGACGTATAAACATCACTACCTTTCTGCAAATCGCACATAAGATTTTATTTCTTTCTTTTATGCAGAATTATTCCCAGGAAAGAGTTATTCGTTTTGTGATTATTTGTTTCGTGTTGGTCTCAATCCTATACATAGCTTTTATGTGGTTAATAAATATCTGTAAATATTGGTGTGTATATTAAGTGTGCTTGTCCTGTTTACTGCTTGTTGACATTGTCTACACACACACAATCGCCGCCACCACCTGCCAATTTTACTGTAAGATTTATTTTATTGTTGAATGAATCTGTATTAGCATTTATGTTAATGTATTTTTATTGACTATTATAGAGTTTTACAATGTTATAACCTGTAGTAAATGAGACTATCATTATACATTTTAATCGTTAGTCTGTTAAGTTCAATCAGCAATACCCAGATTATCTGTTATAAATGTACAAGTCCTACAATTCATAATCGCAAGAATTGATCTACCGGCCACAAGTCATTTTATAATCAGTATATATTGTGCTATTTTATTTTGATTTCAAGTAATAGTTGTGAAGCGTGTTCATTTAGTTGCACTGTTTGTCAGTCTAGGGATATACCTCAGCGTGGTTCATCGCAATCGCAGTTGCTATCGCCAAAACCAGTGTATAGTTACAGTACATCGAGACCCAGGTTAACACTCATACGGATGAGTTATACAGGCTGCGTGACGAGAATATTTAACTCAGGGCCACACTTTAGCACGTGGCAAAGGTGCAGAGGGATCCTACAACTTCCTGCCAACTTAAGATCACGGATGTGCCAGCATATTATAAAATAAGTCCATGTGAGTTTGTGCAAGAAATTTTGCTTCTATTACAGCTGCAGGGATTTATTTTGGACGTTATAGAGGCCTATTCCCAAACAAAAGAAGAGCGATTTCATCAGGGGTAGGTGTGAGTACGATGCGTGATTCTACTAGTGCAGCAAGCTCTTATCAGATTATACTAAAATTGGACCCAACTTATGACTATATTCAATAGGCTTTTGAAAAATTTCGGTAATTTAGGCTTTTTACAACTATACAAAAATTAATTTGATATTGAGGTTAATAAACTATCCTTCCGCCTGCCCCTTGGTTTGACTCGTTGTTGAAAAGCAAGTGCTTGTATAGAGTGTGACCTGTAAAGCTGGTAATTTAGTTCAGCTTGCTGAGTATCACCGTTTGCGTGCCAAACTAGAGAAAGATATTGGCGCTGCCTGTGATAGGCTTTTGGCAAAGGCTTTGGAGGAGAAAAGAAGTCTTGCTGGCAGATTATGCACAGGCACGGTCTTTTTCAGCAGTCCTTGTCACTGATTTTTCGTTAGCTCCAACATGCATCGTGTGTCAAGGTTGGCCAGGCTATCATACAGTAATATGGGAAAACCAGGGGCTATTGTCTTGATGGTCTGTCGTCAGCTCATTTTTTGGAGTCATTATCTTTTTAAAATTTTTTTTTGATCCACTTTTTCATATGTCGTTTGCTACGAGCACTTATATAACGCTTTGGGAGATGTCTAGGATCGAGATTTTTTCTAAGGTGCCTCATCCGATTGGACCGTCTGAAACTCGCCTGATCACTAACCTTTTGGCTAAGGTACTAAATGTCTTGGTCACGCGGAGAGCGTACGATTATCTGGAAGAGAACTCCTTGCAATAGCCAATGATGTTATAGGTGTAAAATTACTGCTTCTAGGTGGAAACGTACAAAATTTAGGCCCCACAGAGATCTTAATACATGTTCAACCTGTTTCCAAAGATTTCTGATAAGCTTCTTCTGTCAGCGCATTGTGCGCTGACTGGCATGGTTATTGGGTACTGCGCGTTGCTCTCTTATCCCGTACGATTACCATTTCAGCCCTTATCTGCTTAAAGGAAGATATAGCAACGTTTGAGACGGCTTTGTACAGGTATTTGCTTTTGTCACATTTAGATAAAAAGTGACGTGTGTACTCATACTTATTAGTAACTCATGCAATTCATAATTGGCTAATTAATAATTTGTGCAAATAAGTAACTTATTACTTTGGTCGTCTGTGATTGCTCTTAGATAGGCGAGTGACGTTTGTTCGATAATTTATGCACTATAAAATTTTATGCCTTCCTTTATTGTATTTATGTTGAAAAACTACGAACATTAATTAAAAAATTGGATATTACGTTTAGTGATTTACGTTTAGATATTTAATTTTATACAATTGTTCGTAGATAGACAGATAATTTGGTCTACAAGAACTGAGAATACTCTTGTCTAATATTTTAATGTTTTTGGAAACTACATTTTATCAGTTAGTTGACATGAATTTTTTATTAACTGCTATTATAAAAAGTGGTATTTTTATGAACTAGAACAAAGTATTAAGGAATTTGCGCGTGACTTATTATAAACTATTAATTTATTTTTAAACATTTATACATTTATGATTATTTTTTTATCTTTATCACTTTTTTCGTTTTTCACTTTGTTAAAACAACTGTACAATTTTGACACTTAACATAAATTAAGAAAAATTTATACACTAAATAAGTATAATTATTAATGTCATATCTGTGTTATTGTTTTACTGTTTATCCAAATTAAAAACTTCATCCAAGAATTTTATTATTTTAAATTTCTATTTTTCAATGTAACCGTGCTGAATAGACATCGTGGTCACGTCAACTAATTAATTCAAAAGTCATTTTACAGTCAGTCACGTGCAACTAATTCTTTTAAAAAAGGAATTTTGATGCCACTTCAAACTAACAAATCAACAAATCTATGAACTTTTCCTGAATATCAGTAGTTTGAGTATACTAACATCTTTTTTCTGCCATTTTTCTTACACTCTTGCATTTTTACTTCATAAATCCCAAAATTATTTGTTTTTAAAGAACTGTAAAAAATGTAAAAATTGAAACACTAAGGCAAATATAATTAACATTTTTAAAGACTACAAAAAGTATCCCAAATACCTTAATTATTTTTTTATTAAGTATTAAAATTATAATATAAAGCAATATTAACGCACTGTGCGCGTGATTTAGTTTTATTGTAATACACAGTTATTTATTAATAATTTTTATTATCTTTATCTCTTTCTCTCTTTTTTTTGAAAAGCAATACTCATCGTACATTTACGTTCACACTATTTAACTATCGCTTTTGTTATGGATAAAGATTGTGTGACTAAGATTTCAGTTAGTACAATGATGTAATTTTATTGCACAACGTAAATTATGAATAATTTATATACTCAATTAGTACGATAATTAATGCTATAGTTATTTTAGTCATTTACAATTTTTTTCCAATTTAAAACAATAATTAGGAACTTTTTTTTAAATTCAATTTTTTCATTCTAAATTAATCGCGCAATATTTACGACGTAGTCACGTTAACCATTCAAATAAAAAGTTATTTTGTGGACAGTCACGTACAACTGGTTCTTTTAGGAGAGGATATCACATTTTTGCAAGTTTAAAAACTGGCTAAATCAATTGTGTATAAAATATTTTTATGTTTTTAGCTATTAAAATTTGCTAAGATTTCCAAAATTTGTTGGTTTCTTATTTTACTACTTAGCACGCTATAAATAAGTGTGGAATTTCTTAGTGAGAACAAAAAATTTTTTTTAATAACAGATTACTTATTATTATTTAGAAAATGTTATATCTATTTTGTGATTTTTAATTATAAAACAATAACCTTTAGCTTTAATAATTTTTCACTTATGTCAAAGAATAGTAGTTGGATAATCATTAAATTGTGTCAAAAATTGTTTAAGAATTGTGCATTTGTCTTCATTGAGTACATCTTTCTCAAAAGCACACTGCACAGAAGCGATTAACATCCATGTTTTTGGCATGTATCTGAGAAACTGTGTGACTCACACAGGTTTAGCTTTGAGCTTAGACTTGCTAAAGCAATTTCTAGTTAATCATTTTCAAAATTAACAATTATACCAATAATATAAGAAAAACAAGTGTAGTAAATCGCAAAATTTTCTTTCATTTTTAGTGTGCACGTTCCACTATTCATTTCATTGTAAAACTGTCTGAGCACAGTGATCACTGTTCATGTATTGGAGTACTTTAAGAAAATGCCTGTTTGCATTATCAAAGGATGCAAAAACTATAATAAAAGAATTCAAAGTGTTGAGCACTGGCTTGGTCTTGAGCAACCTGATACTGCTGCTGAGTGGGTGGTGGCTTTTAGCAATAAAAAAATTAATTTAAATATGGGTTATTATCTTATTAACTTTCATGTGTTAATCAAAGCGAGATACATAAAAAAGCAGTGCAACATGTATTGTATGAAATACATGATGAAAAAAGAAGGTCTAAATAATAAAGTTATTTATTGTAAGAAAGTAAACATAATCGTTTACAAATTTTTACAGCTCACACAAGCTAAGCTCGTTTTGCCTCTAATTGTTTGGAAAAAAAACTATAACACCTGAATATCTTTGGTAATAAAAACGTTTAAAGACTATAAAAACAGCAGTTTGAGCTTGATATTTTATCGACTTGTTTGTTGTAATTATTATTTATAGAGATTTTAATTTAACTTTTAACAATAAAGTATTAGAACTCGTAAGAGTTGAAGTTATATTTTTAGCTGACAATAATACAAATTATCAAATTTATCTTTTTTTTACAGAAGTAAGACTATATACTTAAATCATTTATTTTTGTTTACAAAGCATTACTATTTTTAATTAAACTTTGTTTTTATCCGCAATAAAATTTTTATTGGTTGTTCAAAAAAAACCTTATCTTATTTATCAAATGTTTAATACGGACAAAAGTGGGACAACCTCTGATTAATTGATCGAATTAGCTGCGTGGTAGCACAATTATATTTCTTATATTATGGATACACTTTTTGTGTATTACCAGATTTAAAAGGTATCTTATAAGAAACAAACAAGAGGAATATGATAAAAAATGACATATCCGTTTTAACAATAATTTTACAATATAAACATAATAAGCTTTTCTAATATTAAGTAAAAACCCCAATATTCTAGCATCGTAAAGCAGAGAGGATAGCTACAGATGCATAATTAGTTATTTAGTGTAAGACTATAAGAAATAAAAAATGAGATAAGGAGTTTCTTGACATATTGTATTTTATACCACAGTCGATCGCTGACAAAACAGAACGAAAGTTGTTACAAGTCCCTACAAATATTAAGTAAATAATTAGTATATGTTTTATTAGGGTCACTATCATATGACAATCGCACCAAAAGCTAGCTTTATCAAGATAAGATATGCAAAAATGGACACAAAATTAAAAGCATTCAATTATTTCATAAATAATATTAACAAAAAAACCTTAGCACAACGAGAACATTATAAAATAAGAAAAAATACACATTAGTTCATTAATGACTTTACTTTAATTGTAAGTAGAATGAATACAATAATTATGAAATTTTTGTTTGTATCAAGTCCATCTTCTATGCAGTGAGAAAAATAAAATGAAACTAAGTTCTTAAAAGCAAATATTTTAGTACCTATGATGTCAGTAGAGGGTGGTTAGGTGTCTCAATTATACGTTGTGTAAGTCAACATAGTAAAAAAATACTTTATTTTTGTTAATTTTCTCCTGTTGCTTATGATACGCACTTTATGCATATTTACTACACATAGTATATTTTGATAAATATCATACATATTTTATTTGCAAAAACCATGCCCTTGTTTAATATAGAAGATTCGTATAGGCTTTCTGAACAAGATAACTTTTCTTTCAGGTAATTTTTTTTTCGAATTTATATGCATACAGTACAAGAATATATTAGAAATATATCTAATTTTTTTTCTATTTGTAAGCCTACAAATAATTTTATGTTATAAAAACGTCAATAAAACTTCAACTTAAACTATTCGTTTCATTTATAATAAGATGAATTTTTTTGAAACGCTCGTAGTAATTCCAATATGATTCCTACATTACTTTGACTAATATGATGTCTTCATATTTTCACTATGTTATTAATATATTAGTACAAGCAAGTATGATTTTAGAATATACGAAAACAAGAGTGTTAATTTATTTTTTTAATTCAAAAGGAACCGTAATATACTTTATTTAATTAAATATTGATGAAACAGTTATGTCATAATGAGGTTTGACAGAGAAAAAACTGTGATAATGAGATTATATGTATATGTATGTGTGTCAAACTTAACAATGAAGGTTAGTAGTGTGACAGGAATAATGGAGGGTCAAGAAAAAGTGTGATATAATGGTAAAGATCCGTGGAGACTGTGAAGGGCTATTGAAGGTGGGGGATCTCGATCGAATGTTATTTTGAAATAAGAGAGAAACATACGATATTTTACCTTTTATTTTGTTGGGGTCAATGGTGTTTTAAAGGGGGATGTGGAGTCTGTATGTACATTATGTACTTTATGTACTTAAACAGTGGGACTTCTCCTTCTCTGTATGATCTGTAAGCCAACGCCTTTTGATGGATTGTGACTTTTAGTAAGACTCAGGATTTATAGACTTATTTTAAAGATATGAACATAATAAATTATTAAGTCTTATAAAAGCAGCGTAAAAATTGCGAGAGTTTTAAGTTTGTGTTAGAAGTCACAAAGCGATAACTTTATCTGTACATCTTAATAATAAGCAAGAAGTTATATGAAAAAAAAAAAAAATTAAATTAAAAACGTTATAAGAAAATGGTAGACACACCTGATAGTTTTGTAAAAGTAAAATAAAATTCATCATTTAATTTTAATGATGAAATTATTTTAATTTATAAATTATCTAGAAAATATAAAAAAAAAAAAAACCTCCATATCCCGAAAGAA
>NW_019384288.1:1847367-1858866 GCF_000648655.2 Copidosoma floridanum | reverse complement strand
ACTTTTCTTTCAGGTAATTTTTTTTTCGAATTTATATGCATACAGTACAAGAATATATTAGAAATATATCTAATTTTTTTTCTATTTGTAAGCCTACAAATAATTTTATGTTATAAAAACGTCAATAAAACTTCAACTTAAACTATTCGTTTCATTTATAATAAGATGAATTTTTTTGAAACGCTCGTAGTAATTCCAATATGATTCCTACATTACTTTGACTAATATGATGTCTTCATATTTTCACTATGTTATTAATATATTAGTACAAGCAAGTATGATTTTAGAATATACGAAAACAAGAGTGTTAATTTATTTTTTTAATTCAAAAGGAACCGTAATATACTTTATTTAATTAAATATTGATGAAACAGTTATGTCATAATGAGGTTTGACAGAGAAAAAACTGTGATAATGAGATTATATGTATATGTATGTGTGTCAAACTTAACAATGAAGGTTAGTAGTGTGACAGGAATAATGGAGGGTCAAGAAAAAGTGTGATATAATGGTAAAGATCCGTGGAGACTGTGAAGGGCTATTGAAGGTGGGGGATCTCGATCGAATGTTATTTTGAAATAAGAGAGAAACATACGATATTTTACCTTTTATTTTGTTGGGGTCAATGGTGTTTTAAAGGGGGATGTGGAGTCTGTATGTACATTATGTACTTTATGTACTTAAACAGTGGGACTTCTCCTTCTCTGTATGATCTGTAAGCCAACGCCTTTTGATGGATTGTGACTTTTAGTAAGACTCAGGATTTATAGACTTATTTTAAAGATATGAACATAATAAATTATTAAGTCTTATAAAAGCAGCGTAAAAATTGCGAGAGTTTTAAGTTTGTGTTAGAAGTCACAAAGCGATAACTTTATCTGTACATCTTAATAATAAGCAAGAAGTTATATGAAAAAAAAAAAAAAAATTAAATTAAAAACGTTATAAGAAAATGGTAGACACACCTGATAGTTTTGTAAAAGTAAAATAAAATTCATCATTTAATACTTATTATTATTTAGAAAATGTTATATCTATTTTGTGATTTTTAATTATAAAACAATAACCTTTAGCTTTAATAATTTTTCACTTATGTCAAAGAATAGTAGTTGGATAATCATTAAATTGTGTCAAAAATTGTTTAAGAATTGTGCATTTGTCTTCATTGAGTACATCTTTCTCAAAAGCACACTGCACAGAAGCGATTAACATCCATGTTTTTGGCATGTATCTGAGAAACTGNAAAGTAAGTGTACTACAAATTTAAATAAATACTTTGTTTCTAATAAAATAGTAAAAAACAATTCGGCTTATAAGTTCACGTGGACTTTTCTTTTGTGGTTGAATACAGTGTTACCTTTTCAAACTAGTTGGGGTATTTTTCTTGTCAAACCCATTAGATCACAAAAGTTCACTGAAAATTTATGATCTTACTGAGTAACTCTTATCACATTTATTGCAGTGCCATCTCAAGTACAAACGTAATATTACAATTTTTATCTTTAGCTTCCCTTAGTTGTACACTCTTTGAAGTATCACTTTTTCTTCGCCTTTGATATTTGTTCATGTGCACCGCTTTGATGTTTTACCTACTTGCATTGCCTTAGAAAACGTACTTAGTGCAGTTGATCAATTATTTCTTTGAGGACTTATCGTCAAACAATAAATGGAGTAATTGATTTCTAATTTTAAACCACATGGAAAATAATTGCCTTCCAGCTGTGGATAATTTTTTCAATTTTGTAAGATGTTGTTATAGTTATTACCACAATTATCTCATTTAATCAAAGCTTTCACTTCTGCCACAGAAGCTTTAATGACTACAAAGAATTATATTTAAGTTATGTTGAGAAAATATCTTTTGGTATTCTCATTTTCATAACTACCACAATTATTTTGCAGTTATTCAAAATTTTTTGGTTAACTTAGGAGTACTTAACTTTTTGATTTAATTGATATTTTTTTTTTTAATTATATTTATTATTACATACTTTTGGAGTTAACGAAACTTTTATTGTACGTTTACCTCATTTTTATTACATTGTCTTTTTTTNTTTCTTTTTGACACTAACCGTACATTTGTCATTCTATTTCTATTAATTAGAATGTCAAGCTGTACGTCATAGCATTAAGTCCCTTATGAAAGTTATATTCATTGTAAAATTGAGTTTATTTAATATTATTGTTTAATTCACGTTATTAAATCAGTTCATAAGAATGAGTGACGTTTTGGGAACATTTTTAATCACTAGATTTTGATCAAACAAAATAAAATGATGATTATAGTAAAGTCAATGTAAAAAAATAAACGAAAATAAAAGTGAGCTTAACACAAAATAAAAGTATTTTTAGGGTTGTTAACTAGTAAAGTAAAATGTCTTTCAAACTGAAAAAAATTTTTAAAGATTATTACCGAAGTCCCAACGTATTCACACTCATAATTTTAGATTTAATTAGCATGAGAATTTCACGTAATAACTCTGCAAAAATTATAGTTACAGATCGATTGATATTAGGAATGTTACAGAAATTCATCAAAATCAGATAACTACCACTGTAAGACGCTCACGACAGTAAAATAAAGATAACAGATTTATAGCTCAGTACACAAGCTTTATCGTTGTACTTAGAAAGTTGAGAGTCAGTATAAATCTTATTGAGATGTTTAACAAAGTCAAAAGTTAGTGTCAACCTTAATTGAGATATTTAACAAAAAGGTTATCTGTTTATTTACTTTCTACATGCTTAGCTAAGAAGGTGAGAGAACTCTAACGGACTCAGTTATATAACATAGTATACTTTACATTTTTTGACTCTGTGCACAATGAGAGTGGAAGCCTGGTATGTATGTGTGTGTGTGTGCATGCTCGCGCATATGTGTATGTGAGTTGCTATTACTATGAATAAATCGACTGTTAAAGTTACTTAACTCGTAAATTATACAATTAAAGTAAGGTTATACATGGAAACGCCATAAAATATTCATTTATTCGTTTCAGAGTTATTTGGATTTGCTACTAAGGTACCTCTCATGAATGTAAAAGTTAGCTGTAGGTAATAAATACATGAAAACTTGTGACATTTTTTAGAAAAATAAGACAATCATCAGAAAATAAAGAGCATAAGCAGTTATTTTGGTTTTCAAAGAAAAACTCTAGGTTGTCTGAAAGCGATAATATAGTGATTCTAATCGCTAAGTTCAAGATTGCATGAAACTATCGTTCTCAGATAAAATACTTTGAAGTTTACTATAAATTAAGCTGATAGAGACTTTAACCAGTACTTAGAGTAGGATTTGTAGAGTCAACTTTTATAACTCTTGGTAGAATTTTTACCCTAGTGCTCTCTAAATATTGTTAAACAGCATAACCTCCAGAAAATTTGGTTCACTTGAGAAGCAAAATACTTGATTTTTGACATTTTAATAAAGTTAGTGAGTAGGACCATTCTAACGTATCTGGGCTATAAGCTGTTGTGAATACAAAAATAAAAAAAGTATCCTAAATAAAATTTTTTAGCAATTTAGAGTTGTCAAGAATGAGCACTTTCACTTTGAAAACCGTAAAAAACGCAATTTTCACAAATACTTTTTTAGCAAGAACAACTTTGTTTTCAATTAATCAAATGTTATCAAGCAACCAATGTTGTAAAAATAACGAGATGTACTATTAAGTACGACATGACTCAAGTATTTTCGTTCACCGTTTGGCTAATTAAAAAAGTAAAATTAACAATATTCGTTTATTATTAGTCATAACACTTATAGATTTGACCATTCTTCCATAAAACAAAAAGATGATGATTATAAAAATAAGTATTGTTTATTTTGAATTGGTTTTTAAAAGCTTGAAATATGAGTTTTCTAACAGACAGTACAAATTTTGATTACAAGCAATTTTTAGAAGTTATAAGCGTGTATTTTGGTTTCAGTGCTCAAAAAATCTGGAATAACTTATAACTCACTAATTTTATTAGTTTAATAACGTACTTTGAGTAAAATGAGTTTTTAGACTTTCTAGGGGGTTAGAAATAAAGATATTACTTAATTATATTATTATTTGTTATTTTTCATCTTAGCTTCATTCTAACGTAAGGCAAAATTAGTAAGGTTTCTCTATGATTTTATTGGATTAGTTTTGAAAATATTTTGCTTTTGGCGACTTTGATTGCCTTTTATCCTAAGAATACCTTTTGAATTTATTTAGCCCCCTTTAAATTAGATGGTTTTTGATTGTTGTTTGATTAGGGCAGTTTTGTATACAACCAGCTCTCTGCCTCTTAGCTTGAGCCTATTTTTAATAATATCATTAAGCCTTTTCTAAGCCTTCTGCAATATAAGGTGGGACTATATAAGCTTGTCTGTTATTTAATTAAGTTGGTTATTTAAGTTCTATTTATCGGTCCCTTTGACAATTTCTTACACATTTTCAGCACTTTTGAAGCAACTTACAATAAAAGATGTAATTCATGAAGTTTGATTGTTAATAACCAAATTGTAGTTGTCACCTTTTTATATATTAATTTTAATTTTAGTAAAGAAATATGAACCTCCATTGTGATCGTAAAAAATCACTTTCTGAAAGGAAAAATTACATGAGGTACCTAAACAGTAAGTTTAAAAATAATGTATGTAGTTTTTTTCACTTTAAGTGTTTTACAACATTTGAAGAAAGTAAGTGTACTACAAATTTAAATAAATACTTTGTTTCTAATAAAATAGTAAAAAACAATTCGGCTTATAAGTTCAAGTGATTTATTGGATGTGAAAAAAATATAGTACTTATGTTACGTCTGAGCTTCTGTAAGTGAAGGGTGAAACTCGTATATTCGTTCTACAAAAAAAAAATTTGATTTTTGTTTATCAGGAACTAGCCATCAGCCCAACTGTCTTATTTGCTTATACTAACAAATTACTTTTCTTTTAAATCGATGACTCAACGTTGTTTTGTTAGATTTTACCGAGCGATGGGTATCAAGTGATATACGCCAAGCTAGCTC
The DNA here is from genome assembly GCF_000648655.2 of Copidosoma floridanum. The sequence goes on along the minus strand of NW_019384288.1, from coordinate 1,853,868 downwards.
TGGCCTACTGTTTGAGTTTATGTCTTATGTCATGATTCGTTACGATGACAATAAGTATGCTACTGTTTTTAACATTGCAACCCAAGTTGACGGTCTTTTCTTTCTTGTATCTCCTTGATTCATTATTTAGGCAAGCTTACTGTGGCCTGGTTTGTTCAAGCTTTTCTGAAACAGCTTAATCACTGAACTAAGTCTTCCATCCACTCGAAAAAAGCAACAGAACTATCTTTCCGACCTATATAGTTACTTTGGAGCAGTTAATAAACAAGAAAAAATGAATATTGTTACGGGCAAGGAGTTCTTATATTTTTGCAGTTAAGGAGAAAACGTTAGGTTGGGGATCCAAACGAGCAATCAGAGCTTTACCTAATTACTCTTGATTGACACAAGCAGAGTCGTGGTGCAATAATAACACAGCAATTAATGGTTACAGCTGCTAACCTCTCAGATTTTTAATCAAGTACAAGTTGCTGTTGAAATGTTATATCATATTTCTTGTGGGCACACGCAGTAAAGAATGTGGAAATTGTTGATTATTCACATTCTCGGATGTACCACGACAAGTTGATGTTGTAAGATGAGCGCTTTAAAAGATTCTTCGAGGTTGCAGGCGTTGTTGAAGTTTTGTGACGGTAACTTATTTCAAAAGAAGTCAAATATATCTCACGCAATGGCAGACGCAGGTGTTTTGGTTGATGTTGGGAGATCACTGAGCTTTTGCTTTTTATAATTTAAAATCGGAACGCTATGTTTTGAAGTAATAAATATTAAGTCTACGATATCGGATGTCACATTTGTTTCTTTTATCAAGTGAGAAAATTACAATTATCTTTGTCACATAAATAGGAGTTAAAAAAGAAGTTGCTCACTAACACATTTTTTTTTAATAGTCCTTTTTTAGGACTCATATCATTAGTAACCCTTATGAAGTCACTATTATATTCTGCTTCTACAATTAAAATAAGAAGTCTTATATGTTAATTTAGATTGACTAATAATGGTACCTTATAATATTTGGCACTTATCTACTATCAAAATGAGTTACAGTTTTGTGTAAAAAAAACAATCTCAAATTGAATCTTAATTGTGACAGTACATAGCAACAGTACACAAAAAAATACACCTTAAGCCGTATAACATTATAAGTAGAAATCTATTTACTACCATAATTAGTATGAATAAGTCAACATTATGACTAGTTTTGTATTAATACATGCTGAATTAAATTTAATATATATTGATATTGAAAACAATAAAATTCTATTTGATTAGTTTTTTTTGTCAACAGGAAATTATGTAACCAGAAGTTGGTGCATGGAACATGTTTTTTTTCACATTGTTGCAGTTGTACTTCTGCAGGTAAATTATGCACGAGAGTAAATCAACTCTCAGAATTCTGACCTTAAGAAAACGGGTAAAGAAAGTTGATTTGACATGGTACTCCCCCTTAACCCCACCGTCCTAGCAACATCGCTCCATGCAGGTAACCTCCACACCATACTACGCCACCACAGCACAGCACAGATTTTAAATTTTCTTACAGCTTACATCTTATTCCTTAACAAAATAAAAATCCTCATTATTTACTGATTTTGTTTACTTTTAGTCATAAATAAATTATTTTTTTAATCAACTAACTGTTTTAGTCAAATAAAAAATACTTTGAAGTTTACTATAAATTAAGCTGATAGAGACTTTAACCAGTACTTAGAGTAGGATTTTGAAACGCTCGTAGTAATTCCAATATGATTCCTACATTACTTTGACTAATATGATGTCTTCATATTTTCACTATGTTATTAATATATTAGTACAAGCAAGTATGATTTTAGAATATACGAAAACAAGAGTGTTAATTTATTTTNAACTTTTAAAAATAAGATAAATTTTCTTTTGTATTCTATGCATACAATAATTGATTTTCGATGAATTTTATTCTTCAACAATTAATCTGTCCGTAATTAGGGTGATTTTTTGACTGAATGTTTATCATAGTTAGCGGGGAACAGTTCGAAAAGAAGCACAAATACATGCAGCACTACTGGCAAACATTTCTTCTTTTTTTTTATAAATTTCCTTGATTACATGCTCTTACGCATAATAAACCATTTCATTTGTATGTCTTTGCAAAAAACAACGCGTTTTTATCTATAAGATAAGGTTCTTAAAAAAGTAATCTTGAATACAAAAAAAGTTCAGAGATTTCTACAGATCATTTAGATACAGTTTTACGTAATTTTTTCGTAAGGTTCCATGCAAAAGTTCTGATATCGTATGAAATTTACCCAATAAAAAAGGAAACAGTTAAACAATGTGCCCCTTTTTTTAAGTATTTCTTATGCCATTTTTAATATACTTTTGTATTTTAATTACATCTGGCAAAAAAACACATGTGCAATAAACGTCCTAAAGGAGAATTCTCTGGCATGTCATGCTACTTTATCAAAGAATATAGTAGGACTGGGTAGTTTTTCTGACTTTCTTAATACACTCATATTTCGCGTATTAAATATAGACTAGGAATAAGTGTGTGAGCGTATAAGTGTATTAGAGATTTAATCAACGTAAGTGATACAAAGTCGTTTTGAAATCATCGGAAGATTTGATAAAAGCGGATAGTCATATACTGACCATCTACATTTTTATTGTATTGTATTTTGCCAAAATATGTTTGAAATTATTTATTTAATAAATAGGTAAATACTTATTTAATTAACTCTTAACTACCGTTAATATACGGATTCCAAGGATAATTGCACTACCTTCCTACGCAACATCGTTTCATAAAAGGTATATTTACATTCATTATTACATCGTTTGTCATATAATTTTGTAGGAGTAGAACTCCATACTTAGGTACTTTTTTTTACCTTCAGCATTATACTTGAATAACTTACTTATTTGAACATTGAACTACTACACAAACCATCTAATAAGCTTTAACTTTTTATTAACATATGTATTGCACTTTGTTTTACTTGGAGCTAATAAGAATAAGGACCTTAAAAAGTAGAATGGAGAATAATAATTTAGGAAATAAGTGCAAATTATATTGTCACACTAATAAACACTCTTATGTTTTACATAATCTATGATTCACTATGTTTTTATGTTAGTCCTTTTTTTGTTAGAAAATCTGTCATTTAAAAAGTGAGTACCCCTGCGTTAATCATAAGTACAACCCTATTTGTTTAAGAAAAAAAATTTTTTTACACAGGTTTGCACACATTTTCTTTGATTCTCGATTTTCTGGGGAATAAAAAGTTCTTCTTTTACGTTTTGTCTATTGCAAAATCTTCTTTGAAAGTTATGTATCAGTAAAGTAAGTTCTGATATATTTTCTTTAAACAGAGAATTAAAAACTATGAATTATAATTCGACAAAAATCGTCCTCAAAAATTATCAGTTTCTTTCAGAAGCAAAGCTTTGTATGATACAGTTGACGTCAAGTCCTATCTATTGTTTACCAAACTTTGTTGAAAATCATGAAAACCTCATTAGATTTAAGTAGTTCCACGTTTCCTTATTTTTATTTTTTATTTCTAATTCCTAGGAAATTGTCTGACTATTGTTAAAATCTGAAAATAAAGAGTAAAGCCTACGCCTGGTCACAACTTTTAAAAGATAAACGGATGCAGTACTAGTCCATGCCATAGGTAGATCTTCTTTTTTCGACAGATGCAATAATATGTTAATGTTTTACACAAAAAACTTTTGTTTGATTATCCAGAATCTTATACAAAAAGGGTTTTGTTATTTTGTAAGCATGGACTTTTAAAAATATTTTCAAAGTTATACTTCTACAGGTGTGTTGTGCGCAAGGATAAATCAAAGATTTCAGATTCTTACCTTAAAAAAAAATTGATGAAAGTGGATTTTGCTTGATTCTCCCCTCTTCACTTCGTTCCTCGTTATGTCCTTCCAGTTCTCTCTACACCACATAACGCCACACCACACATTTTCAATATTATAAATTATATTCCTTTTTATTTTAACCAAAGAAAAAAAACAATTTTTCAAATAGATTTGAGCCTTCGATCTTGGGCTCACTAGTCGAGGCCCTTACCCGCTCTGCTATGAGCGACCCCGACATAAGAAAAACGATTACTGCATTGTCTGATGTAGTTCGTAACCTAATTTTGTATGTTAGCTTTTATTAAATGTTTATTAGGTCATTTTATTTAATTGAAAATTAAATAAATAAGTTTTCGATTTACAAAAATAATCTTTTTTTCTTAACATTTTTTCCAAAAACATGGAAATTAGTATAGTTGAGCAGGGCAGCTTTCCAATCTACAAATGAATAACTATTCTTACATCATGAATTTGTTACTTTTATATCCAACAAATAATCGGTTATACAATTTTTCATATTGTTTGAAAATTTTCAAAATTTGAAAAAAAATTTTTTGTCCTATACAAATACAATAATAAGTTTGTATTGTGTGTTTTTCTTTTACAATTTTTTTATGCATCATTGAAAAAAATTTTTATACTTAAGGACGGGCTTCACATAGTAAGTGGGAGAAAAGTTCAGAGAAGTGAGAGGAACACACTAATGTGTGCAGTAAAGCTAGCAAATGTTTTTCTCATGTGGATGTACTTGCATACATACTTTTTAGCATACTTCACTCCTTTTTTCTAAATTCAGTTGAAAACCAACTTGTCAGTCTATTTAAAAATTTTCATACGTTCATCTAAGAGTAATTTTTTGTACCTAAAAATTTGAAGATTCCTACAAATCATTTAAATGTCATTTAACGTGATTTTTTTAAAAGGTTGCATATCAAATATTGATTTTTTTAATTTAACAGATATAAAATAAAGTTACCATGAAACAAGCTGAAATTTTTTTTGGGATTTTTTATGCTATTTCAATATACGTTTGACATTTGTATAATATCTGTCAAAAAAACCTATGTATGACAAACATCCTTCAGGGACATTCACTGGCATATAATACTACCCTAATACAGAAAGCAACACTAAATAATAGTTTTTTTTCAATTTTTGAAATACAATTACATTGAAGGTATCAGGTATGATGTAGAAATAAGTGTATAAGCGTACGTGACAGATGTAGAAGTGACGTTAGATATATAGTCAGCGTATAGACAGTAAGAATTTTTTTTTTAACCGTTGAAAGATTCGATAAAAGTGCAGTCTTTTATTAAATGTTTTTCACTCAATACGTCACTTATTTAATTTTTACTTAGTATTGAATTTATCCATCGAAGCTTACATAATGTTTGTATCAGTTAGAATTTTAAATTCCTAAATATTTGACTTAAGAAAATGAAGTTAATCAACAAGAAAGTTATGCCTTATTTGATCCTTAATTGAATTTTGTATAGCCGGAAATAATAGTTTTTAGCAAATAATATAACTTATGAAGTTCATTTAAATTTCTTTAAAATAAGAAATTAACAGATACCAAATACTGCGAAACTACTCGACCAAGACTCGTAGATTGATCCGTTTTAGCGATGATGTAGTAGAGTGAGAAGGCCAAAACCAGGCAAAAAGAAACACGCTGCTTCAATACTTCTGCGTGATTTGATATCCTTGAAAACGGTATTGCATTAAAGAATATTGGCCAAACAATGATTTGATGAGGTTGACACAAAAACAACAATTCGTATAACAATAAAAGTCATCTTAATTCTGAGTGACAAGTCTCGGGATGAGTCACCTTCCAATTAATAATTGAACAATTAAAGTATTTAAACCAATTTGTCTACGAATTATCGGCCTGTTAGCCACGCTTGACAGAGTAAGACTTAGGCTGCTCTCGTTAAGCTTCTTTAAACTCATTTTGCTCGCTCCCCGAGATTGACTACCACTACGTTAGCTTATCCCTAGGCCCCTGAAAAATTCGTCACTTTCCAAAAACCCAGCCACCGAAAAAAATCAAAATGTGTGCTTATGTCCGATTTGATTAATCGTGCATGCACGCCTACAACGAAGAGAAATGGAAAAATATTGTTGTACCGAATCAGAGTAGCCTTCTTCGTCCATTTCAAACATTTCAAAACAAAACAACAACGTCTACACAATCTCCGCAATTTTTTATACTTCCACACGATAGAATGAGGTATGAACCCCTTGCTCATGTGGAACTCGCAGTAAACCTAATTTCTCAGTACGATGTTCTTAGCAGTATTGACTGAATACCCACTAAACTGGCAAGACCTATCTACTGAGACAACTGGCTCGGAATCAGCTCATGCATTAATACTTCAAACCAGGGCCACAGAGTGTTCACCATGGACGTGATCTTCTATCAGAGCATCGTTACCGTCGTATTGTTGCCTTTTCTTTATTCCTGATAAGCTCTTAATTTTTCAGGGTCTTTCTCCCTGTTTTAACCACCACGGTGTTTCGGAACTATCTATGTGCGAAAAGCTTGCCACCATCCACCACGTACCCTAAGGCTGACTGCCTTAGCCCAGGGGTTATTATTTTTATTACTACTAAGATCATATAATTACTATTATTATT
>NW_019384288.1:1826040-1841639 GCF_000648655.2 Copidosoma floridanum | reverse complement strand
TTAGAAGTGTACAGAAGCTTATACTTAAAAAATTTTCGTAAAATTTAAATTAATCATTTATATTAATTTTTATAAATCTGGAGAAAAAGTTTTGACATCTGTAGGAATTCAATCTTGAACATAGCTTGTATTTATTTGTTAATGAAAGGATTAAAGTTTTCGAAATGAATCCATGAATATTCGTTTACTTATATTTTAACTAATAAAGCTATTTTTTAACAAAATCATTTTTAAACTAATCATGATCTTATCTTACTATCGATTTAACTTTTGAAATAGTCATATTTTATGAATTTATATACAAACGTTAATTTTTTACGGAAATCATACTGTTTAAAACAAACTAACTTATTGTTTAATTATTTGTGACATCTGCACACACCTAAGTATATGTTAATATCGTATTCTACGTTTTTTTATATTTACAATTTTTACATTTTGAAAAAAATTTTTGTACATTAACCTCAACAATAAATTTATTTTACACATGATTTTCGTGACTGTGATGTAACTTACTTTTTAATTAAGTAATATATATGTACAATTCTTTAGAAAGTGCCGTGCACACCCTCCCACCTTGGACCCCTCACTAATATATGACCCTTCCTCTCAGCCTCCTTTAAAACAAGGGAACAAGGTTTTCATGTAAATGGGAAATTAACCCGATTGAGCCCCTTGGCCCCTTTTTCGTGGCAAAATCCAACCCCTTGATCCCTCAGCTTCCCCTTAAAACAAGGCAAATTTGTTTTTTTTTAATGTGAATTCAACCCCATAAAATTTTTTACTACCTCCCTCAGCCCCCCTTACTCCCCTCAGAACAAGGCAAAATTGTTGATATTTTAGTGTGCAATTAAATTAATAAAATCTATGATTACCCGCCCCCACCCCTTATCACTCCTTCACTGTCACTTAATTTGTTTTACGCCTGCTCGTCCCTTCTCATTCTCTTTTCACACTTTTTTACCCCCCTCCTAGCACTATCTCATAAGGAGTCAGAAGATTCTTCATTTTCATTTCAAATTTATTAAATACAATCTTCGTAATTGGATCTTCATAATAATAACCCAATTGGGTATTTCTTACTTATTTTTTCCACACTGGGTTTGACCTTGTGATTTATTTATATTTATTGCAAAAGCTATGACTAAAGGAAATTAGTTTCTGTATGAAATAAATGGTGATAAAAGTATATTTCTAGTATTAGAAGTGATTTTTGGTACAAAAACCAAGACACTCAGAGCAACCCTTTTTACATATTGTATTTTCAATATTTTTCACATTTTTTTTAATTTTTATATATGTTGTAAGACGTCCTTGCTCATAGCAATACTTAATTGCTGAAATATCGGACACATGTTATACTTTTTAATAATAAACACTCCATCTTAACCAACCAAATTGTCATTTCTTTTATATTGAATTTTAGGTATTTGAGCAAGTTTAAGATAATTATAATAATTTTAATAGTGAAAGTAATAATAATAATGGAAAAATATTAATACTAATAACAATAAGAATAACAGAAAAAGGGTCTATGGTTAGAAATGGTAAGGTACCCGGCTACGAGTCATGTGTTAGCAAAACAGCTCGTCCACTCGACCATCGAGATATACAAGGAGCTAGATTTCAAAGTAATATTAAAGTTGTGGCGAGTGTGCGGAGCTTAATTGGGAGCCTGGGTACAGGAGATTTTCTACTTCTACCTGTCTGGTAAGAGGGAAAGCACACTTGTTCTGCGCTTGTACTTCTAGCCAAAAGCACCTGAAAGAAGTCTTGAGTATATCACAACACTGGTTGAAACCCAAGTTGACGGTCCTTTCTTTCTTATTTCTCTTTGATTAACTTTTTAGGTAAGTCTACAGTGGCCTGGTTTGCTTGATCTTTTTTTACACAGCTTTGTCACTGAATTAAGTCTTACACTTTCTTAAAATGTACGTTCCTAACTCACAGCGTAGTCACCAAACTAAGTCTCGCATTCGCTTTAAAGACGCAACAGAACTTACTCTCCAATCTTTATAGTTACCTTAGAGCACTTAAGAAGACAGAAAACCTGAATATTAGTATGTACATAGAGTTCTTATACTCTTACTTTAAGAGAGGAACATCAGGTTGGGAGTCCAATCGATCAATCAGAGCCTAACCCAATTACTCTTGATTAACATAAGCACAGTCATCGTACATCAATCGTGAAGAAATTAATAGTCAAAACTGCAGTAGTTAATATGGTGCTTGTATATCTGTTATCTAAAGTGAATCGGCAACAGATAAGTGGCTTGGCGTGTTAATTTTCTGTATCGTGCAGTCATCGAGAGTTCTTGTTCACTTTACTAGTTGATTGTGGTTTTAACTGGTAGTGTTATGCAGTAGGCATTTATACTTTGCATTTTACGGAATATTCTAATGGCAATGATGTTTAAAATGATACTACTGAGGAATTTGTAATGCTTTATGTAAATAAAGTTAGAGGAAATTCTGCAGTATTGCTATAACTAATTAATTTTATTGTTGTTATTCCTGCATAAAATTGTGATTTACCACTACAAGGATAATTGTCATTGATGCTTTATAAGTCTAAAAAGCTTCTTGCAAACTTTTTTTTTACTCTCGATTTTTTTTGCAATTTTCCACAGGTGTCAAGTTCCGCATTGTCGGAAATCAGTTGAAAATACATCTTTAAAATGTGAAATCTTCCGTTGATAGTTTTAGACCTTTGTATGATTGTTTTTGCTTATACAGCATATTTAAATTTTGAACACTATTATTAAGCTGATTTTTAAAGATTAAATGCACTCTTTTAAACTCAAAAATGAAGATTATTAGATTAAGAAGCACATGTTTAAAAGTTTGAGTAGCAATGAGCTCTTATTTTCTCACCGATGCAGCACAAAAAAGTTAACTCAAAGTTCTAATTACAAAATAATCGCAGATGGTGACTTTAAACACATAAAGGATGAGACTGTTGATAATAATTGTAATAATATTTAATTATGTCTTTCAGAACAAGATGCTTTAAATGTCCAAAAAATTGCTTAAATTTTTACGTAACTGCTTTCAACAAAGTCCTGATAAAATTTTTTTAAGAACGATAGTAAACTTCAAACACTTAATTTTTTTTAACCTAAAAATGCCTAAAATAGTGACTTTTGGAGTCAGATTCCTTTCTCAATTGACGACTTTCAGACTTATTTTCCAGTTTCAGATATTACTTTTAAATTATTAAAGAAAGAAATTTTGCAGCTGTCATCATGTTTTAATTAAAAAAAATTAANTAAGAAGAACCTTTAAAGAAATTTAAGTTAACTATATTGTGTCAATGACCGCTGAAATAGACTACTTTTAATTAAATAATAAAATTATTTTTTTCTCTTAAATACATCTAGTAAAAATATTGAAAAAATTCATATGCACTTAAGAGTTCTTCAAAAGAACAACACTTTTGTTTAGTGCCTCCTAACTTTCCTTATCTTTTGCTAGAACTTCTCTAAAAGAATATACTATCATATTTTAAAAACTTGTAAGACTTTGAAGCATTGATTGGCTACGTTAAAGTAACCAATCAGAGAACAAAAAATATATTTTATCACATTTATTCTCACTCCCATTATAACGGCTCTCAAACCTATTGAGTAAGCATACCAAGTTTCTCCAGTTAAAAAAATATGTTTTCAATTCTACAACTTATAAAAGACAATACTATTTTAATTATATCACAAACTGCTTTCGTTGACACTGATAACAAAACCTTCTTGTAGTAAGACAAAAACTTCTCAGAATATCTCATTTTTGTTGTATTATTTAGTAATCGTCTATGTTTAATTTGCTAAATCCAAACTTTTTCATACTATAATTACCTACCTTAAAAGTGCACTTGAAAAGATTGTTCTCTTCGGGCTTTATAAAATGTACACAAGAGTGTCTATTGCTAGAGATCAAATCTCAATATTGACAGACTATTCCAGATGAGCTGCGACTACTACCGATGAAGAGTCTGTGAAAATATAAATGAAGTGGCCTAAATTGAAACTTAACTCTCAACTACTTCACGTATTCAAAAGAAAAGCACAAAAATTTAGCGTTATTCTATTACGTAAGAAAGCGAGATACGGCAATATCTGAAACTCAAAACTCAGCGATAGAGCCCATCTGAAATTCATCGTATCGGGTAAAAAAACGATAGAAAAGACCATGGTGGAAAAAATTTGGTAGCTTTCTGGATTCTTGAGGACTTGATGCACTATTGATTGTACATGATTAAGTTTTCAATCACATTCAGTTGTCACATAAAGTAATAACGAGAACTATCATGTACGTTAGCATCCTAATATGATGATTGATAATTACACATAACCTTAAATACACTAACGTTGTTTCATCGCAGCCAACAAGTTCCTCTAATTTCGTCTGTTGTGTAAAGTGATTGCACTGATAACTTTTTTTTTATTTTCTCACAAAAATACAATTTTAAAAGTGAAGTGCATCTTGTATAACACTTCGCAAAAGTCAGATCTTCATAAATACTCTAAGCATGTGCAAATTAACAGAGAAAACAAGAGTTTGTGAGCCAAAAAGTGAAAGATTTGATGTTTTAAATGTTTATGTACAAGTCAATTAATGTTTAATTCAGAATGTGGATAATACTAATTCTATGGCAACAAAGCTCCAGTATTGTGCTGAGTGCCCTTATATAATGTTTGTTAAAGACAAAATGACTTATTTAAATTACACACACGCACGCAACCGTCAAACTTTCTTATAATGGTCCATCTTTCCACCGTTCCGTTAACAATTTTGAGTTTAAAAAATATTTCTGAGGTTTTATTTAGGCAGAAGAACGAAAAATATATTTTTTACATTTGTCATAGTTTTAGATGTACTATACAATTCTTCCTAAAGTTTTCTACCTTGATATAATACAAAAATATCCCAATTATTAAGATTTGAGGTAATGTTTTTACATAAATCAACACCTTTCTATTTATTTGCCACAATGTCTTCTTTTCCTTTGGGAAACCTGTGAAAATCATTATTTTACATCTGTGTGGCTTTTTTCAAAAAATATGGCAAATCTTATAATATTTGGAAGTTTCGTCACATTATAGAATTTTGTTGAATTAATATAAGCTGTATCCATCGATCTTCTGTACGTACGAAGTTTGCTTAAAGTTTTCTTTCTTACAATAATAATGTTAACTAATCTAAATTTGTTGTTCATGCACTCATTCGCGCACATGTATACACACATTCGCATACATTCAGAGGTTGAAAAAATCATTTGATCTCACACTAGCTACCCTCATTTATTTCCGTAGAGTCTACATTGCAAATCTCGCTCACTTAGTGCGTATATTACTACTTTTGAGTTGGAACTATTTATAAACTTTTGCCACGTATAGTTAAAATTTTTTAAGTAAGAGCAGCTTCTGTTTGGGCCAGCAAGTTACATACAATAATAATAATAATATTAATAATAATAATAATAATAATAAGAAGAAGAAGAAAAAAATAGTCATAACAACAATAATAATCACAGTTGTTGGGTGAAGTGTATTTTTATTGGATTTAACAGAGCTAAAAACAAGTTATAGTGAAAACACTGAACAGAGAGCTTCTTCTACTATGATGCCAGATTAAAGAGCACATTTTTTTTGAGTGCTGGCACTCTATTCACAGTGTAAGCGTCCTCCCGAATAGAAATTGAAAGTGGGCGAAAACTGGGACAAAGCTAGGCTGCCATGTCGCCAACCTTGGCCGCAGCTTGGCATCTGACTTGGCCTCCAGTGAGTTTATAATACGGCACTGACTTGGGTGCAACTTGGTCTGAGTTGGCATGCGCGCGCACAGCATGTGCATTAATATATATTTATACAACTTATATACATATATGTATCTCATATCAGTGCAGATGAAAGTGGGCGATTACTGGACGAAAGTCATGCCAAGTTAGGCCAAGCTGCGCCCAAGTCAGCACCATCTTACAAATATACCTGCGGGCCGGCTTGGTTGCTTAATTTAAACCATGCGTTTAAGCTGGGCTGCCCACTTTCATTTCTACTCGGGCTGCTGCTGTCACCATCTGTCGGGGCAATGATAATGCTCAGGCTGTGAGTCACGAGATTTAAATTGAACAACAATATGAAGTAGAAAAATAATACGAACAACAGTATTAATAGTAGTAATAATAATAACAATAATAATAATAATGATGATAATTATTATGATAATACTTATGACAATAATAATGCCAATGATAATACCGATGATAATGACGATAATGATGATAATAATGATGATGATAATAATGATGACGATAATAATGATAATAATAATGCTTATAATAACGATATTTATGATGATAACAATGAAAATGATGATGACAATAGTGATGATGATGATAATAATAATAATTATAATAACGATGATGATAATGATGTTTATAATGATAGAAATAATGATGGTTATAATGATCATGATTATAGTAATAACGATTATGATAATGATAATAATAATGATAATANTTGATTTTATGACTTTTTTAAAGTTCATTATTTTTTAGAAAAATTTTTTCTTTTTTTAGATATTTTAATAAAAATATTTTTTTTACTAATAAATAATATTATCTATGGAAGAACTTGTAAGCTTTGCAGCAAAGTTTATAATTTTTTATTAGTTTTATGTTATTAAACAAAATTTTTTTGGTTAAATACAATAAAATAAGTAATTTAAAAGAGATGTTAACTAAAACACTTTGAATAATAGTAGTTCTTACTAATTTTTGTACTACTGTATTAGGGTATTGTTTTTTTTTTTAATGAATTTAAAACATGTTGAACTCACCTAACTCTTTGCTTTATATAGAGTTAGGTATTCGTATGGAAATATTATTTACTTGAGATACTTTACAAAAAAACCAGCGCATTGTAATAATCAAGCTGCAATGAGCATCTGCATGAGTGTTGATAGTGCATCGCTTGAATGTAGCCAAACAGCAAAGGTTCTTGTTTTTATTTTCCCCTTGGCTAACAAGAAAACTTATAAATCTAATTTTTTGAGGTTTACTCGTGTTTCTGGATAATTAAATCAGTTGTTTGCAACGCTAAATAATATATTTTAAACAAAATCTCACCATTTTTATTAAAAAGGCATTAATGATAAGGCTCTGCTTAATTCTTACCATGACCAACACGAGTGTAAGTAAAAAGGTCTATGTTAGTTTATTCTCTAGCTTATTTATCTGCAAACTTTAAGTAAGGCTAGTTTTTTATCACGTATTTTTGTTTTATTTTTTTAGTTTCTTACGTTTGTTAATAACGTCAAAATAGAAAAAGTGTCAATTGATATAAACAGTAAATACATATTATTTTAATACTTTTGTATAAAAAATAATCAAAGTTAACATTAATTTTAAAATTAAAAGTATAGGAATAAAAGAAGTGTCGACAACTGCGAGCCAAAATTGAACAGCAAGTGTGACTTGAAATGGAAGGGTGTCCATAAGCAGAACTTGAGCAATGTGTACGGGCAAAGATGAAGCAATACTTGTACCACTAGCAGCAATGACAGTAACAATAACTAGAGCAACAACGGCAATTACAAAAACAGTAACTGTAACAGCGAGACATGTAGTAACAACAACTGCAAGAACAGCAGCAGCGAGAGCTGCAACGATAACAGCAAGACTTGTAGCAGTAACAATTGCAAGAGCAGCAACAACAAAATCAACAATAGTGGGACCAGCAACAAGAACAGATAGGTAAATGAAACTAAGATCAGCAACCAGAAAATTGAAATAAATAGAGTTGCAGTGGAACTGATGCTAAAAGGGTTCAGTGGTTCAAATGAAAGAATTCTATGCGGAATTACTTCTGTAATACCTTAATGTTTTACATATGGCATTACATACAGAGTTAAATGATCTTAGCTTGCTGATGCCATCTGTAATTCTATTAAGAAAAACACAAAGAATTACTAATTGGAAAACGAAAAAATCTTTGTCGTCAATAAAAAATAGTAAAATACCATAATAAGTTATTTGCGGTTAATATTTTGTATTAACACCAGGATAGTAAGTGTAAAACAAAAGGGTTTAGTTGATTTTACTTTTTTAAAAAAATTTTATTTTCTTATGTTTTTTTATTTCTGAAATACAATTTAAATCCCCTTTTTTTAAAGTTATCGTCCAGATGGTAACACTTACTGTTAACAGTAGAAGACGCATTACAGTGCTCTGCAGTTTTTCTAGACGACAAAAGTTTTTTCTTTTTCCGATTCATAATTTCATGTGTTTTTTCAAATGAAATAACAAATGGCATTACCCGGCTGAAATTCCTTATGTCATCCCATACTTAAAACCTTATGTAATACCACGTGAATTTCCTAGAAGTATTACTCAAGTAAATAGAACTCCGTTATCTTTTTTTAAGAGCTTAGGTGATTGTAAGAATGAGTATAAATTAAAAATTGTGATTTTATTAAATCAGTGGAAAAGTTCTTAAAATAATAATGTATTTTAAGCATGGAAATAAGTGTACGGAATGTATATAAGTTATTGTTAATATATCAAGAGATTTGTTTTATAGATCAGGAAATAAGTAAACACACCCCGTAATAGTTCATAAGATTAAACAAAGAGAGGTACTTTTACTATATCCATAATTCCCTTTAAGTAACTTTCATGAATAAAATGATAATGCACCTCAACATTTTTCAAATTTTTGTCAAATTTCTAAATTTTGCAATGCTTAACGCTCCTGAATTGTCTTATTAATTTTTATCAGTTCATTTGACTTAAATTTAAATATGTGTACCAAATCTCTAATCAACTTTGATTCACTTACAGCCTCTGACAAAGCCACGTCATCAGCTGAAGTCGGAGACTTTGTCACACTATTTTTTTTCGCGTTTCCCAATAAACCACAATATCTAAAACTCTTATTACATAGCCCGATTTAAATGTACTAATAAGACTGTCACTTGCCCAATATAAATTAATAAAGCAATCTACTATATCTGAATTATTATTTTTCTTGTACTTTAGGCTCAAATCTCTTGTTAGGTAAACGTGTTCCCAAATTCTCATCGCTAATTAAAAATGTGTTTTATTATAACAATTTTGAAATCGACCTAAATGAATCTACGCTATAACTTATATTAGGTCTGATTCCTGAACTAATATACAAAATTCACAAATTAGATTACTAGACTTCGAATAATTATTAACGTCTTTTGCTTGTTTTAGCTTTAAATTAACTTTCATTGTTGTATTATATAATTGAGCATTTTTTAATTTAAACTTAATATTTGCCTACGATTTAATATAACTTGTCTGACTCCAAGACATTACATTTTTCTTAACATTATAATAAGTATTTATTCTTAAATAATTCTTTACTTTCTTCAAATCCTTTGTGCAAAATCTTTTTGACAATTTGTCCTTAATCACATCCAAAGTATTTTTACCTCTACAAAAAATTAATAAATTATTAACAAAAAAAATAATTTGTATTCAATTTTTTTTATCATTCATAAAATACAAGCAGTTATCAATTTCACTGTTACTGAATTTTAAACTTTCCATAAATTCATCGAAGCACTTGTACCAGGCACGTGGACTTTCTCTTCAACCATACAATGCTTTTTGCAATTTACATATGTTGGCATGTACGACTTTTTAATAGGCAGTATATATAGTGTGAAAGACAGTGCCACAGGCAAGGTGATACTTGCGGGCCCTGTAGTCAGTACAGTGTAAGCCACCGTGCCTTCTACACCTCTCGTCGGTTCTAGCTTTATTGTCTTTGTCTGATAAGTCGGTTGTAAGTCTGTAAAATCTGTTAATTGTATCTGTTGTGTTCTACGTCGGTCGGCAGTTTTATTAAATAAACTTTTTGCCTATTTTGTAATACTCGTTTTATTATTTCGCGCACCCCCTTTACTCACACCTCTTCAGGTTATGGGCCCCAGACTCGCATCACCGCGCGTGATCTCTTCTTTATTTTTTTGTGTGGGTGAGTGTGACAAAAGAGAGGATGGCAGAAAGGGCTGAGACAGCAAAGGATGGACAAGAGAGTCCGATCGAGGAAGCAGCCGAGAGCGTGACCTCTGGTGACCAGGCCGAGTCCGTTGTCGACCAGGCGTTGTCGACGCCGGTCGAGGAAAGGGGAGCAAATCTGGACGCCGGAACCGAGATCAGCGGTAGGTCAACACTTTGTTCTTTTGAGTGATGCCTAGGTTGGACGCTACGACGTCAGGTAAAAAGGGGTTTTCTTGTGCATTCTGAGAAATGTGCGGGATTTTAAGTAATACGTGGCGTCGGTAGCGCGACACGCACATGCAAGAGCGGGGCGGATCGAGAGGGGGACAACATATTGTGGCTGAGGAGAGAGTTCGGTCTTTCTCTCTCCCTCTCGTGATGACGCGAGGCTTTTTGACTGAAAATATATTACGAGGCCGTTTGTGTTTTGTTTTCGTGCTTTCTCGCGTCTCTTGTTCTTGTCGCCTCGACTGTTGTGTGCGCGTTACAATATAAATGTCCGAACTGGGAAAGTTTAAACGTGTGTCGGCAGAAAACTATATATATGTCCTTTCCCGGTGCTTTTAATTATTTCAACTCTAGGCAATAAATATTCAAGGCGGTTTTCAGATTTAGTCAGAAAAGGCTGATATTTTAAAAGCTTACATTTTCTTTTGGACGAGCAAACTATCGATGCTCTGTCGAGAATATGTCGGGGAATTTCATCCGAAGTCAAGTCAGAGGGACGACAACAAGCTGCTATCTTGTTGGTGGATAAAAGGGGAATAATGGCATGTGTCGGGCAAAGGGATATTCCCGCCAAAGGTGTGTAAACAAAATTATTTTCCGTGTGACTCGCACAGTCACGTTAGACTTGTGTTTGGTCGCGCGCGGCTATGTGAGTGCCCAGCGTGCAATCGTGCTTTGTGTTCGAGCACGAGAATACGCTTCGGGCCACGTTGACTAGATTCGGCTTGCGTTCGGTCGATTTCTAGTTGACTCCCTGAAAACAATGTCCGTCTTTTGTTTTAGATTACCTGATCGGTGACGATAACAAATACATCATTGAATTTATTTGTAAAAAGGGAGGCGAAGTGACGTTGCCAGAAAATCTATTCAGGGAAGACGGGGAAAGCGAGGAACTTGCTCGTGATAAACCCGGGTTATTTGAAAGGTCGGTTGATGTGTTTAGAATGTCAGATGAGAAAAAGTCCGAAATGTCAGAAGTCCGGAACTTTGATGAGATAAATGAAGACAGTGAAAATCTTTGGCAGAAATTAGGCGGAAATGAGTCTGTACACGAAGCAGCCTCCTCTTCCCCGTCGCGCACACCGGAAAATACCCAACTTAAAATAAAGAAAGTGCAAACCATTGAAAACAAATATAAATGGATAAACGTCAGCAAAACGAAGTTCCATATGGCAGATAAACAGAAAAATGAAAATTTTCCAGAAAACATCATGCTGGCCAGGTTCGACTCACTAATGGCCACGATTAGTCAGATGATCGAAAGGCAGGAGAAAGCAAACGAGGAGGGAAGGAAGGCAGAGGAAGAAAGGCAGGAAGCTGAGAGAACAAGGGAGGAGATAATTCTGGTCATGCGCAATTTTGACCAGAGGTTGTCCCGGTTGGGCGAGCGAGTGAACAGGGTCAAGTCATCCGAGGCCCAAACGTCAACTGGGGCACCCCTGCAGTCATCAACTCCTCGCAACGACAGAAGACGGGTGAGTCTGCAAGACAAATTGAAAACGTTCTTGAATGACACAAAAAATGAAAATTTGTAAAAAGGCAGTGCGGAACTTCTCGCGACAACCATCAGTCAAATACATAAATTCGGCCGTGATACTCAACACATATACAATTACCATCTATCTAAAGATATGAAGTTCGAAGTTTTTCTCGATAAATTTAAGTCTGAACTCCGGTCTAAAGGATATAAGGATATATTATATGTCATTGATTCTTCGATTAAAAATACGGAATTTATTAACGAAGACATGATCAAAGAAGACAAATTAAAAGTCAGAGATATTTTATTAAGTAGAGTAACAGAAAAACATCATTTAAGATCTTTTCGTCTGCAAGATCCGGTTGTAATATTGGAAAGTCTGAAAGAACTTAAGAAGGGGGAGACGCCCCTTAAAACGGCCGCGATTCGTAAAAAATTGCATGAAATTAAATTTTACAAAGGGAAAGAATCGGTTGCCAAATTTATAGAAAAATTTGAGGAACTGGTCAGAAATTATAAGACTATAAGTACGTCTGGTCCCTTTTCTGAAGAAGAAAAGTGAGATGCCTTTCATACTGCCGTAATTGGAGCGGTACCTAGCGTGCAGGTGACAGACTTCACGCTTAAAATGCAAAGCAGAGATGGAAAGGGTATGACATATGAAAACCTCATGTCGTACATGTTAAAGGTCGAGTCAGAAGGCCTAGCAGAAGCCACTGGAGGTCGCCCCACGAGGGCAGCTTTGACTGCCTCTTGGCCCCAGGACCGTCTCCGCTGCTTCAACTGTGATGACTGGGACCATATGGCTGACAAGTGTCCGAAGGCAGGTACCGGACTCAAGAAGTGTTACACGTGTGGCACGTTCGTGTATGACATCCCAGCTCACAAGAGATGCAGCCCGAGATGTGGTGAGCAAAATAAGTCTGATTCATGGGATTTTAAAAGGCAGGGCCGTGGAAGTCGAGGGAATCGAGGTGGCCGCGGCGGTGGCCGTGGCAGTGGCCGAGGCCGCTCCAATTCCCGAAACTTTGGGCAGAAAAGGGACTCTAGCAACGTCAGGGACGAAAAAGATCCCAAAAGGCAGAAAGTTTCTGACCAGGGCCGGGAGACAAAGGGAAAACGAGATGTTTCAGGGTCAAATAAAGGTGAGTCTCTGACGTTGATCGAGCCCCCCAATACTCTGTTTTCAAACTCTGCAGGTTGGGTAAATAATTCAGAATCGGATGGAGAAAATAAAATTAAATTTGTCGCTGATTCGGGAGCGACTGATCACTTTGCAAAGTCAGAAAAATTGTTTACAAATATTGACAGAAACAAAATTGGTAAAATAAAATGTGCAAACTCAGACTCATCTGCAGACTTGAAAACGGAGGGAGTGGGAAATTTACTGCTTAAAAATTGCAATAACGACGTTGAGTTGCAGGGAGTGGTGTGTGCTCGCGACTTGATCGGGAAATTACTGTAGCTGCGGAAATTTGCTGATATGGGCTTGTCAATCTATTTAGATGACAAGGAGATTAGTATTTTCGATCCTAATACTGAAAATGTATGGATATCGGGAATATATGAAAAACCCTATTGGATGGTTGAATTTGTTAAGTCGGACAACAAAAGAATGAAAGTCTTGACGGCTGAGTCAAAAGCACACACTATTCCTGAAAATTCAACTACAGATATAAAATTAAATAATAAGTCGGAAAATTCAGAGAGCTCGGTCGGTAAGTTAAATAATGACAGTTTTGAAGATGTATTTTTAATAAATGACAGAAAATTTCATGAAGTCGGAAAAGTCCTGACCGAAGAAATAAAAGACATTCAAAGTCCGTTTAGCGAAAATTATAAAAAATTCAAAGATAACAACGGGGCCATGCTGTGGCATGTCAGACTGGGCCATGCTTCGTTGGGGTATCTAAGGGAACTGCAGAAAAACTATTCGGAAGTAAAAAGTCTGAAAGAAGCCGTATTCGATGATGTGATTAAGACTTGTGATGTGTGTTAAAGAACAAAATCCCAAAAATAGCCTTTCCCTTCGGTACGTGAACGAGCATCCCAACCTCTGCAAATAATTTATTCAGATACAATGGGAATTATTAATCCACCCTCTTACCCAAAAAGATACAGATTTATTTCGGTATTCATAGATGATTATTCTAAATTTGCAATTGCTTACCCGATGAAAAACAAAAGTGATACGGGTGAATGTTTAGATAATTTTGTTAAAGGCTGTAGAAATCTTCTCGGGTTTGAAGCTAAAGTGTGTTATCTGAGGTCTGATTAGGGTACCGTGTTCACGGGAGGCTCCGTGCAAAAAATATTAAATGACCTTGGAGCTGAACTCCAACTGCGTTGTCCGGATACCCCTGAGCATAATGGCACGTCAGAAAGGCTGAACAAAACAATTCAAATGAGAGTCCGAGCTCTGATATGTGATTCGGGGCTCCCGGAAAACATGTGGGACTTGGCACTAAACGTAGCGGTATTTGTGTACAATCGTACTTCGCATCGCTCAAATAACATGGAAATCCCTTTAATGAAGCTGGCTCCAAATAAAAGGACAGACCTAAGTCAGATGAAAAGATTCGGCTGCATCGCGTCATTAAGAGTTCAGAGAAACACTGAAACTAAATTCCATGCAAAAGGGAAACGAGCAGTTATGGTAGGATTTACGCCGGCAGGGTATCGTCTGCTTTGTCCGGACGAAGGAAAGTTTTATTAAAGTCGGGACGTCAGATTTAACGAACGTTTTGTGTATGGAGACATTTTGGTAAAAATTCAATTTAAAACTTTGAAAATGTGACTGTAAATATTAAATTAGACGAGTGGTTTTTAAAATTCGAAAAGGAAAGAAAAGAGACAGTGTCATCGGAGGAAGCGCCCCTGGTGGTACAATGGAAAAGAGGAAGGCCAAAAAGACTGATAGAAACAATGGAGGCCAACTTGGTCCAAGAAAGTCGTGTAAAGGACGTTAGCTTTGCGGGCTTAGCTCTCGGGGAAGAATTAACAAAAGACCTAATTTTTAAGAACGGTGATACTGAAACGTCAGGAAATAATGCGATTCATGCGGAAGATCTAGTTTACCACTCTTTGCTGGCAGAAATAAATAAAGATCCAGCTTCATATAAAGAAGCAATGAAGGCTGTGGATAAAGAAGGCTGGAATCAAGCCATCTAAGAAGAACTTGACTCAATGGCAAAGAATCAAGTCTGGAAGTTGGTAAACAGACCTGCAGGACTGGTAAATGGTAAACGTCTGAATATCATCGATTCCCGATTGGTTCTTAAGAAAAAGGTTGATGCTCAAGGATGTGAGAAACACAAAGCACGGCTGGTAATACGGAGTTTTAAAGATAAAAATGAGTATGATCTTACGGAGACTTACGCCCCGGTGTCAAGACTGACTTTAATAAGGACTGCTTTGGCTGTAATCAATAAATTAAATTTAGATACATGTCAGCTTGACGTTAAAACGGCATTTTTAAATGGTAACCTTGACGACGAGATATATATGGAGTTACCAGAAGGTTTGGTCTGTTCCGATCTGGAAAAACAAAGCAAGGTATGTAAGCTTCAGAGAGCCCTCTACGGCCTTAAAGTCAGTCCGAAAAAATGGCATGAAAGATTCTCTGAGGCAGCAACGAAAATAGGTCTAAGATCTCACATCTTGGAACCTTGCCTATTTACTTGGCATGAGGCAGATAAAATCCTGATATTGGTTCTCTATGTTGATGACATGCTTATAGCAAGTAATGATTCTGGCAAATTGAAGTCTGTGAAGGAAAGACTGCAAAGTGAGTTTGAAATGACTGACCTAGGAGAAGTTAAATCGTTTTTAGGCATTGAAGTCAGAAGAGACAGAGAAAAC
>NW_019384288.1:1774304-1821549 GCF_000648655.2 Copidosoma floridanum | reverse complement strand
ATGAGCATTATGTTAAAGAATGTGTAAATTATGGTAGAGTAAACGTCAGATGGCTGAACACTAAAGAACAGATGGCCGATATATTCACAAAACCTCTACCGATCGAGCTCCATGAAAAATTTGCTAGCAGAATCGCGAACAGCTTTTGCGACTCTGACTGGTAACTAATAAGTTGTCTCTGTTTCAGATAGGCGATAAAGGAGCCATGGACCGACTCATGGACTACTTGGGTGCATTCCCAGAGCCGTGGAGCCGAGTCAAGAACACACATTTATTTATCTATTTATCTATTTTAAATTATAATTTTTGTCTTATATACTTTGCTATCTTAAGTCAGGAGAAAGTGTTAGCATGTACGACTTCTTAATAGGCAGTATATATAGTGTGAAAGACAGCGCCACAGGCAAGTTGATACTTGCGGGCCCTGTAGTCAGTACAGTGTAAGCCACCGTGCCTTCTACACCTCTCGTCGGTTCTAGCTTTATTGTCTTTGTCTGATAAGTCGGTTGTAAGTCTGTAAAGCCTGTAAATTGTATCTGTTGTATTCTACGTCGGTCAGCAGTTTTATTAAATAAACTGTTTGCCTAACTTGTAATACTCGTTTTATTATTTCGCGCACCCCCTGTACTCACACCTCTTCAACATACTTTATTACAATTTTTTTTTCAAAGGCTTGAGGTTGTTTTACATACACCTCTGATTTAACTGTACCATTTAAAAAGACAGTTGCAGCATCCATCTAAACAATAACCAAACCTTTAGGACAAAAATAACATAACACAAATTTCTAAAGTTTGCATTTTAGCGACAGAAGAATAAATAGTTTTAAAAATTTTTTTTCGTTGGGACCCTCTAACTAGTAACCTATCTTTTAATTTGTTCTTATCCATTCCTAAATAAATCCATTTACATCTAAAACTTTCTTATCTTTTGGCTTATTCACCAATATCCAAGTCTTATTTTCATTTTTTCAATTAATTCCTTTTTTATTGCATTATTCCAATTATCGGATTGAAAACTTTCCTTCGCTTTATCACAACTCTTAGGATTGTCTGTACTACAATAATTCACATAAATCGTATCATAAACATAGTTGTCATCTTATCATTCTGAAGGCTCAACATTTCTTTTCGGTACACTGTTAACATTATACTCTTTTTGATTTTGATGTTCATTTTTTCTCTCGGTCGTTTTATTGTCATTTTCTTACTCATTATTTTACGTGCATCGCTTAACTCAAATTTATCGTCTACAACCTTACTTTTATTTTTTCAATTTGTCAATATCATGACCTTTAATCCAATACAATATTTTTCTTTTTAATTACATCAACATGTCTAGCTATAATAATACTATCGTTGATCAAAACTCTATATCCAACGTGCTCATAACCTACAAGGATTCCTAAATCTGCTTTCCTATCCCATTTTAACCCTCTTCTCTGTTCAGGTATGCGTACAAATACCCTGTTTCCATACATTTTCAAATGTTTAACATTAGAGAGTAACTTGAAAGGAGGTCTCAAATCTGCAGTATTTACAAGTGTCTTGTCTTCTAAATATGTTGCCATTCATACACTTTTCAGCAAAAATCTTTGATTAATTCTAGCTTATGATAACAAACATTGAGCAATTTTTATAATGCTTGTGTTATATCATACGGTAGTACTATTTATTTCGTGAACATACGGTGAACATGCATCTGGGCCTTTTTTTTTCTTTTACTATATCAAAAATTCTTTTAATTATACATTCCTTGCAAATACCACAGCTTAATTTTTTTATTCTTTTTCCGGAAATTTTTTTTAACATCCTTTATATATGACACAAAACAATTATAGACTCAATCTTTTAATTTAATTGTTTAAACTTTGGTTACTTAACTATATTTATTAATAGAAGTTAAAAATTAATTTTCCCCGTTTAATCCAATAGCAGTTTGAGGCCCATTCAGATGTGCTATTTTTCGAATTTCCTTGGCCTTTTGCCTATTAATTTCAAACGATTAATTGTTCGTTTTATTTTTTATACAAATAGCGTATTTTATATAATCACTTTACTTTTTTTTTGGCAGGCTTTCCACTAATTATGTTTTGATATAAAATCCTTAAATATTTAAAATTCACACGTTTTTAATTACGATACCGTTTTTCCTTTCAAAAAATTTTAGTGTTATTTACGGTACACATAGTACCAACGGTTATTTTATTATTATTTTGAATTTCACTTTGCATTTTATACAACTTATCTGTTTTATACTCGATAGCTTAAAGCGCACCCTCACTGTTATAAATTTTTGCCATATTATTTTGAGCAACAACTTTATTTTTACTCGCAACTTTTGTTAAACTAAATAAGTTTTCTATCATTTCTTGACCATAGTATACATTAGACATTTTTATTCTCACTAATGTATCGTGCACTTAAAAATAACTCAGAATCATTCTTATTTTAGTCGCATTTAAACATCTACCGTCTCGTATATTTACGTTAACTTAATTTTTAAATACCATAAAGTTTACAAAAACATCATTTTGATTCACCACATAATCAGTATAACCACTATCTAAAAGCCAATCAATACGTTTACCTTGCGTTCTGCTATGCATTGCAATAGACTCCACCATCTTCGCAGAAAAGGCACCAAACAAGCTGTTGCCTTTTTGCCACGTTTCTTCCTGCAACGCGTAGCCTCTGCCTTGTTATCCACTCGAGCCTCTGCCTCTGCCTCTGGCTCTTGATACTCCTTGCTGTGTGTTGCTTCCACGAAATTGTTGACGTCAACCCCTTTGTGCTTGGTCTTCATAGCCAGCATTAATTACTTTCAGGCAATCTTCCTTGAAATGTCTAATTTCACTACAGCCATAACAAGCTCTTCCTTGTTTCTGGTGACTTTTTAATTTCAACACGAAATTATTCGAGTTTACGCTGGCATTTGCACTTTCACTTTTCTTTTTAATTTCCAAATTTTTTTCTTTTTCGATCACATAAGTAGCTGTTTGATCTTCTGGTTTAAACGTGTGTAATGAATGTCCAATATAACTATACAATTCTGGTAATATTTTTAATAAATAATTTTATTTTTTTTTCACTTACTACTGCACTACCTGCTTTCAACTCATTCACTAATTTTTATAAAATTCGCTAATAACAACTGATGATTCTGGAAAATTCTTTAACCAGATTTCCTTCAGATTATTCCAGCATATTGTCTGCAAAGCTAATGATTTCTTTAAATACATAACATCAAACTTTTCCGTAATCCCAAGTGCCGTATCCAAATCACTGACAAATTCAAGCTGTTTATTCAAAATCACACAGTAAGTATCATTTATGGCTATCAATTCGTTTTCGGCCCATCCGTCTTCTTTATCCATTAATATTTTTTCTCTTTCTGACACCGTTACATATTTCTTTAACTTTCAAAATATCGTGATTCATTTCTTTCAGTGTGCACAGTCTTGACCATCAAACACAGGTATCGAAGTATGCCCCACTTTAGAATTGCTTATTTTCACTTTAAGTTCATCTAGATTCTTCGATTCTTTTTTTTTGGTAAATATACTCCTTTAAGACCAGTATATTTTGTATCACATTTACAAAAATTTTTCTTAAACTTCTCACTGTTAGATTAACGCTTATTTTATATGTGATTACTTCCATATCATCTCTTCAATTTTTTAACAAGAACGGGACACGTGAACAGTAATAGTACACTTTCACTAAAACTTTTTCTCGATTTCCAGTGTTAGATTTACACTTTTATCACATGTAACTGCGCTCTGCTACTATGTTAATATATTAGAAGATTTATATATATACTAGTGGGGCTGACACCCCCCTGCGCGCTCCGCGCGCCAACCCCCCCTTTTATTGTGTTATAAGTGTAATTTTTCAAAATAAGGTTTGTATAATTATTTTTTTAAGCCTTAAAAAATGAGAAAATTTTTTTGGTAATATTATTTGGAACAAATACAACAAATTTTTTATTTAAGATTGTAAAGATGATCAAAATAAAACTCTTTTACATTTCAACGAAATTTTTAAGTCTGAAAAAATGTCTTGTAAAGATTTTAGTTTACCAGAACCAACAGAAACGATAAAAAAAAATATCGATACTGACAATGATGAAAGAATATTTTGTAAACATAAATTCCATAAAATGGTTTCGCAACTCAGTCATGATCAACGTCGAATTTTTCAAGAAATAATAAAATTATCAATTGAAAAACAAATTTTTACAATGGCTTGGACAGGTATTGCTTCTATTCTGCTCCCGAAGGGAATGACCACTCACAGAACTTTCTGACCTCCTTTAGACTTAAGCACTATAGAAAGTGCATTCTTCCAGTTTGAGCTAGCAAAAAAGTAGGATTACTCGAAAAATGCAAGAAAATGAAAGAATAGCTACCTTATTTGGGGGGAAGGTGGGGGAGCGGGGGGAAGCNGGAGGTTGGGGGGGAGCAAAACCTAACTCTAACTCTTACCATATAATATAGGAAGATTTATATATGGCTTACTTCTGTAGAAAAATATAAAAAAAATCAAATTCAGTCGTATCGGAGCAACATATAAAAATACTAACACAAACAAGAAAACAAAATTTATAATCAAAAAGACAATTATTTAAAGAAAATTGCAGTTAGTAAACATCTTTAAAACTATAAAACTTACTTTTAAAAAAAATGTAACAATGGAAGTCATAAGTACAATAAATCTGTATTAACAGAATGTACAGCTACAATTGTGCCAAAATTAGATAGTATTGGAGAGTGTGACTTACATGTGTATCTAAATAGTTTACCAGATAATACACCAGTTCACATAAAATTAAACAAGTTGACATAGCACATTAATCCAATAGCTTTTTTTTTACTCTTTCTGTCAGAAGATGTAGTTGGGAGCAATTGCCAATGGAAAAAAATTATAATAAAGCACGTAATTTTACGTTGTTACAAAATTTTTCGTACAGAATTAGTACTAGAGGATTAATGCTAAATTTTTTTTGCATGCATATATAATAATAGGAACCAATAGTATACATTTATTTTACCTTTGGTATACATTGGAGGTCCAAGAATTATCCAAAGGTTTCTAAAGCTCCTAAAAATTATGTGAGGTACCCTTGCTTATCAAATTATTTATAGTTACTACAGTAAACAATAATATCTGAAATTATACACCTAAAAGAGATGCTTAAGCACAACACACTTTTGCAAAGATCTAAGATACAGAAATAAAAAATAATTATCATACCCTACCTTAAAAAATGTAACTTGTTACAAAAACCAAGAATCGTAAATTATAATTATTGTTTCAACACTGATAACTAAAGGGTTTTCTTGTCAGCATTCTCATATGATTTCTAACTTACTTTTTTGAATAATAATTGTATAATAAATGTCAGATATAAGAAAAAAGTTTTTTTTTGGTTTTTTTTGTTCTTTTTAAAAAAAATTTTCTTACAAGTTTTTTGTTCTTTTATCAGTGAAATCTCCCAGTTATAATCAACTCCTATATAGACAACTTTTCTAAATGATAATTGGAAGTTTTTTCATCGGCTTTCGACGACGTTTTTTTCTCGATAGCTGTCTGTAAATTTACAGTTTGCCTCTTTCTTCAAATAAACATCTCCAGTTTCAGCATACTTTCATTTAATTATTTTCTCTTTAATAATAGTTCTGATGCTAATCAGTTACTTTTAATGACTCACACTGATACTTTTACTGTAACTAAGACCAGAACTGTACAAAATAAGTCATACCGTGACAAAAAGCCTCAGTAAGTTGGAAAGAAACATTGTTATCGTTAAGGTCAATACATTTATGAAACTGTTTTTAACGTATATATGAGACATATTTAATAAAATTGTTTTCAGATGATTACAAACATTCTTGAAAATGTATCAATCGCAATTCTAATGGAATCTCAGTTAATCATAATGCTTAAAATTATTATGTACAGTTACTATACTGCCACGTGCTATTTATTCTCAAAAACTTTAAAATGTCACGAGTGCAATGATACTTGTACTTTTATCCGTCTGATTCCCTGAAATCATTATTATTAGCCAAACATAGAAACATTATGAAGCTGCTGTTAACAGCATAAACTTGTTCTGACATGAAAGGTAGGCAAGTGTGTATTTATTTATTTTGATGAATTAAAATGGAAGTTGTGTCTTTTGAGAAAAGTGGTCAAAAAATAATGTTTTGGACAACTAGGGTTTCATCATTTTCTTTTAAGGGTTACAAATATGCATCTTTGGCAACATTTTTGTAACAAGAATTTGTGCAAAAGCTTATAAATTATGATAAAATATTTTTAATATGTAAAACAAAAAGATACAGCAAATGTGTTGGTGTACTATTATGAATACTATTATTCGTTGTCAGAATTTGCTTTAAAATATTTCTGGAAATGGTTACAAACAAAAATTTCAGCTGTGAGATAATTTTATGGATCTTCAAAGGACTGATAAAATTAATGGTGGTTGAGCATATGTAAAGATTTAAGATGGTTCTGAAAAAGGGAAATCTTGATACTTTCAGTCAGAGCCTATAGTAATTCCTGCAGATGTGACTGCCTGAACTCATAATAGATGTTCTTCTCAGCTTGCTGTTGTTACAAACAGTGCTTTGGTAGCACCAGACTTTTTTGTCAGTAGTAGTAAGGATACTGCACTACTGCTGCTGCACTACTTGAGGCTTTGTTCTTAACCCATTGCTAGTCCGGAAATACGTTCTTCATTGTAGACTGAAGGAATGCACCTGACAATAAAATGCTTTTATGAGTGACGTCTGCCCAAGATATTTTCAGTTCTCTTGAACACAGTAATGTGTTATTAAAGCGTAAGTGGTATAAGAAGTTAATTTATTAGTCAGTAGACCACCATTCAACTTATGGCTTACCTTAAAACTCTTACAATAAAAATGATGACTTATTCGTTTCCGACTTTAAGATACCTGAAATGATAATTAGTGATCTAAAGAATGCCTAAAAACTGCTTCTAATAATGTTCTCGTCAATAAATTTCCAGTAAAATAAGTGCATTGATAGTTTAAAAAGTGCTTTTGGCATGATAGTCTTCAATTTTACAATTATAAAGTTAAACTTCTATAGGCACGTTCTGTCCTACACAGTAAATCTACAATTTTAGATTGACCACCTTGAGAAAAAGTGTAACAATAGTGGATTTTGCTTGATTCTACCAGTTTGCCTCACCCATTTTGACGTACCTCCAGTCCCCCTACATTACACAACGCCATCACACAACACATAATCGTCTTACCACACTACAACACACAATTTTAATTTTACTTTTTTTTCTTTTAATTAATTTCTTTAAAAAAATAAATTAATAAATTAAAAAAAAAAAGATTTATAGTTAATTAATATCATGTGATAAATTATAATTTACATCTAGGCCTCGACGATTCTGATTTGCAGAGCTTAAATCGGTGCATGGTGATCTAATTTGATAGATTTCATTTGCGCAACACGGTCTGCCGCGAGACAAAAAAAAATTTTTCCGCCCTCAGGTGGTTTTGGGANTTAAATAAATAGATAATTTATTTTTCAAAGTATATTTTTTAAGGTACACGTTTAGTTAGAAAATTTCAAAATTAGTATATATTAGCAGAGCAGCTTTTGTCCGTAATAATAAGCATTTTTTTACTTATCAATAATTTTTCACTTTAAAAATGAATCAATAATTGTTAATGCAATTTCTTACGATTTTTCAAAATTTTTATGGTTCAAAAAAAAATTTTTGTATTGTATAAATACAATACAATCTAATTAAAAATGAAGCAGGTTTATTAAATAGTAATCTTTTATACAAAGAAAAATGAGAGGCTTTTACAGATCTTATGAATCCAATTTTAAGTGATTTTTCCTTGAGGTTACATGTTACATTGCAATTTTTTTAAATTAAACATGGTAAAAAGGGTACAGTAAAGCGATCTGCTACTTTAAAAGGGTATTTCTTGATTTCTAAGGAAGTTGTTTTGAAACTATCGGAAGATTCTATGAGAGTGCACAGTCTTGTACTGGCCAGCCTTCTTATTTTTTATATTGTATTGTGCCATAATCTATTGTTTGTAACTGTTTACTTATAAAATATTAGAATATTTATTGGAACCATACCCAACTAACTTAGGTATACTTATTTCAACGATAATTGCACCAGCTTTGTACATAACACCGTTTCATAAGAGGTATATTTGAATTTGTAATTACATTATTTGCCGTATAGTTTTATAGAACTTCTTACTTGGGTACCTAAGCACCCACTATCACTGGTTTCTTCACAAAATTATTTTAATCACATTTTTTTTTAAACTTTGTACCTATATGACATGTGAAAGAGTTCTATAATGAAAAATAATGTTGGAACAAGAAAATCTTTTTCCTAACTCTCTATTGGAATGCATTTAAAATATTACTTAGATAACAAATATTAGCTTCCTTATGTGATCTTATCACTTACTAAGAGCAGAAAAAAACTTTATATCTTACAATTGTAACACAATAAACTAGTAAAGTTATTAAAATTTTTGTGTATAAAAATTTATGTAACTTACGTATTCAATTCCAAATCCAAACGAAATTTGTGATTAAAAGCTTTGATTAGTAATGATGTACGGTGAAAATGCTTTCCTGCCTACAAATAAAAAAAATTCTTTATTGACAAAGATAACAAAGCAATTGTTCGTCTTAGGCTACTGAAAGAATCGCACATTAACATGAACTTATTTTAGAGTACATTTATACACTGCTATCACTCAACTTACCCAGTATATACTTTTGTGATATTTATTTATGAGAATTTTGTCAATTTTCTAATACATGACCAATAAAAACTTTTCTTGCGTTGTTGTACCATATTGTACTATATAAACATACAATAATTTATTTTATGACTGAAAAGTTTGATTTTCATTAAGTGACAGAGAGAAAGATAGAGAGAATAAGATCGAGAAAGAGAGAGAGTGGTAAGTTAGATTGAATTCAACATATCTGCCACGTTTTATTAATTGAATTTCTCGTTGTTCTTTTGTCCAAGATTTTTGTATATGTTTACGTAACTGTGATAAGAATTGAGAAAGACATTGTTAGATCAGAGTAAAATCTTAGTGAGGTAATATTTTTACTTCCATGGCAAGGTAATATAAATTAGAAATTCATTCATTGATACTAATCTGTGATTTGCATCATAAATTGTTCGTTGATTTGTTTGTTTGAAGACTCCTTTCTAATAAGTAATTGACAACTACAGAGTTTTTTGGAGATCAAACACAGCCTTTACTATATCTTTCTTTACATTAAAATAAGAAAACTTACTCTTTGATTTTATTTACTGATATACAAAAAATTTTTGCAGAATACAAGAAAAGTCTTAAAATTAAGCGTCATATGAGTATGGTAAGATATTAATACATGCATAACAAAAAAACTTCTTAAAATACATTGTGTTATTGATTGCTGCAAAGAAAATATAGTAGAAAACATTTTTTAAGAACAGTAGCCTTGTTACAAACTGTATATCTGTAGTTTACGGTTGATATATAATAGCAAAAGTAATTGGTTGAATAAATATCAAAAAACGTTCCAAGGTATTTGTAACAGTAAAGAAAAATTACTTAACTTATGTTATAGTGTACAACCAATGTTAAAAACAACTTTTCATTAAAGCTAAACTGTGCTTCATCGTAATCTATAACTCTATTCTCCAACTAGTGAGAAAAAAATTGTATTTTTAGGGAGTTCCCTTAAGACGTCAAAAAGTATGTGTATAAACTGATTTCTTGGATAGTCTCTAGTTACAATTATTATTCTCCATTTAGATAAGCTTGTTTCAATGTATAACGAAACATCACAAATTCAGAGAGTGTAAAGAATACTCGTAGTACAAAGTTTTACAAAAATATTTTAAAAATTCACTGTGACTTTTTTTTTCAAGCTTACGTTATTTGTTAAAAAAAAAAGAATCAGTAAGTTTGCCAATAGTTCATAGGCAGAAAGTGTAATGAATGCTTTTTTTAATGTCCAAATTTTCATGTTGTGTATGTTTCTATACACTTAATATACTGTTTACTTACAAAATAGTACAATTGTGCTTGATCTCTTCAAAGTTTTGAAAAAAAATATTAAGAAAAATTTTTTTTTCTTTCTCATGTTCCTAATATGTATCCATGTATGTAAAACACATGTATGAAGTATTAAATATGTTTAATACGATAACCTAACCTTTAAATACAAGTTAAGACGCTATATTTCGAAAGATAAGCAACACTTTATAAAAATACGAATTTTCACAGATTTCTGAAAGAAAAACAACATAATAAAGGTGCACAAATATTCGCTGTGTGCCAATCAGCCGAGTAAAGGGCTAGTTTCAATTGTCACTTCAACATGTAGTCTTATAGACTTCTCCGGCAAGCGCGGCAGTGGTGCCGCGTCAACTAATTTTTTCCAATGTAACTTTACATGAAAAGTCTAGTAAAATAAAGGCAGCACTGATCTGGCATAAGGCGAACAAAGGAGTTGGGCTACGCATAAATAAAACCTTAGTTGTTTCCTTTTTTAAACTGTACCTTGAAAAAACAAGTAGGGTAAAGGGGGTGGTATGGGCACCCTAGATTCACCAAGCTCTCGTATTTTTTATCTAAGTGCATTACTAATTATAAAGGGTGATTCTTGAAGTGCAAAGTATGTGTAATGGAATCGAATTAAATTTAAGTGGAAGGAGCAAAGAAATAATGTTATAAAAAACAAATTACTACACGTTTCTATCAAGATCGTTTTGCCCCCCTATGGGGCAAGGTGGTCCCCAGCGTGGGACACGATGAGCACGGAGAGTAAAGGAAAAATTTTGTCGAGGCATATAGGTGTGTACATATATGTGTGTATCTGTATATATATATTTTTTTTTGAAAACACATACAGATAAATTTAATATTCAATCATTTAGTTTAGCAAGCATTTCAAATCTTAATTATTAATATAACTTCTTATAATTTTTTGGATTTCAATACCGTACTTGTGGAATAATAAAAAATTTTTATTACTATTTGACTTGGAAAAGAAAAAAAATCAGTATTTTTTCTATGTCAAGTGCATAATATATTAACACAGAGCTTGTTCTTGCTCATTATAAGAAACTTTTGTAACTCTAATTAGTACATAAGTGTATATGTATAAATTTTGACAAATAAAATCAACCAATATTAGCATGATTTATTAAAATTCATCGGTTTACTGACTTACCTACACTTTTTATACTTCGGTTCTTCAATCTCCTCTTAAGGGTCGTTCTGGTAACATCAAAATTAACAGCAGAACTTTTTATATTTTTACCATTGTGCACTGCATCAATGGCCAATTGTGATTGACCATTGACCCACTCTTTTCTTATACTTTTTCTTTGGTAATTTTGTACCATTCTCAACTCTTACTAAGTATATCAAAAGTTGTACAATAAATAAACAAAGTTTTGGAAAATGGAAAGTTAGGTTAGAAAACCGACACTGATGTCTGCTTGGGACTAGTCGCCGTACTCATCCTGCCCTTCTAGTTAGTGACCAACCTTCCCCTTTAACACATCTTTTATAAAACAGTAGAACTTTTGTTTTAAACATAGTACAATAATAATTTGACTGGTTTCTGAAAGCTCTTAAATGGCTCTTTCAATCGTACCTAATTTAAAAACTCCTGAATATTTATTAACTATTCAAACAAAGCTTACAATTTTTTTATGGCACGCATGTTTTGAAGCTGAAGTTCGAAAAAAATTTTAGGTGGGCAGCGTTGAGTAGAGAGAGAGAGAGAGAGAGAGAGAGAGAGAGAGAGAGAGAGAGAGAGAGAGAGAGAGAGAGAGTTAAAGTTGTCAAGAGCCGTCCTCAAAGACGTCGGATCGGTTGTGGAGATCAATCTATGGTGAGAATGCTGTGTTTGGAGAGTTTAAGCGTAGTGTGGCAGAGCTTCTGCTTGAACCCGATGTCACCGCTGGAGCTGGTGCTACTGGTGGGTGGTTAGGCTGTGACTCGACGTAGTCGAGGAGAGCCCGTTACCAGGGTATTTTCTGCTTGTCTTAGCATTTAGGTAATAGCACCAAGGCGTGTAGACAATGATTGACAAAAGAAGGTCAGCAGAGATATTTGACACATCCAGTTCTTGTGTAGTACTGTATATTAGTATTTATTGCAGTAAGAAGAGTTGCTTATGCCACGGATGTAGCGTAGGTCTCGGTGAGTGAGAACCTAGCGTTGGTTTGGATCGGGTGATCCGGGTGAATGATTGCTAGACGATGCGCAATTCTTCTTATATACTATAAACTACCTTTCTACTTGCAATGTTTGGTAGAAACTTGTAGTTGTCACCTAGGGGGAGGTAGGTGGTACTATCAGGCTAAAAATTTTGAAATCGGAGCTTCGCGTGATATTTAAAAATCAAACTTACGTAAAACGATTGGATTTAAAAAACAATAATTATTTTAGTAATAAATTATTAATAAAATAATACCCTGAATGCTAACAACCTCTTAAAATTCAAAAAATAGTAATATCTCGAAAATAAAGCTAGATAGACCTAAAATAACTATTTTTACCGGTTGCCTGAAGGGAACTTCATAATCGACGTACACAAATACAAGGGGACTATACTATGCACAAACATACGTTCCACTTTTTTGTTTTTCGTCTGTATCTTGGATAAACAAGCCAATAAAAGTTTCTTATTCAGTACGGCCTCATAGTGAGCATACATATGGACGTTGTCAAAATCTTCGCAGAATTTTTGTTACAACATATCTTCTCAAAATTATAAAAACAGTCGTATTTTAAAAGGAAATCCAGATAGGCCAAATTAATTCTACTTGTAAAATAATTATCAGGGTGCAAGAAACTTTGTTAGACGGACTTATACAATCAGTCGTAATAATCCTAAAAACAATAAGTCGTATATCAAAGGCAAAGCTACATCTTACATATTTTAGCTGTAAATTAATTTGTTTTCTATTCTCTATTTTTTATTATAAGAGTAATTGTTCTGTGACCAAAACCTATATTTTTTTAATTAGTTTTAAGATAAGTAGAAATTAGTTTTGATCATGGGTCAATTTTGATATTACAATAAAAATATTTATAGAAACGAATTTTATAACGAATGACAACTTCACAATAAAGAATAGCTATATGTCCGTTGTTTTTTTTTACTCTTAATAAGATAAAGTAGATTATTTTATTTCTATGGTAGCTAAAATTTTGAAAATTTTAATTCATCCGATACAATGATTCCAACAAGAATTGATTTGACATACATGATATCATATCAAATGCACGAAAAGTAATCTTATATAAAAAAAAATTTTGATTCACGTAACTGTTATTTAAAGTAAAATTAGGTGAAACGTAGTTTTTTCAGTTTCTGTTATAACGAGTTTAATAACATTTGAGTAACAAGTCCCAGGGATCCCGAGACCCACACCTGTTTTTTTTTAATATTAGGGATATTATTTTATTCTGAACCATCTGGTAGAAAAAAATTTGTTTAAATGCTAATGGCACAGTTTATTATTAAATCTTACGATAATTTGTCATTATTACCATGTTCTTACATCTTATAAGCTCATAAACAAGATAAAAAGTCAGAAATATTGCATTTAGAGATTCTTTTTTAGAAGTAAATTGCAAAATTCCCTTTATGAAAATAAAGTTATTGAAAAATTTTGTTCATAATTCTTATGGTTGTTTCTTATATTTTTTTTCTTTATCCGTTTTTTGCACATATCCTTTTGTTGACTATTTTGTTATAAATTGTCTTTTTGTAGACTGCTCCAACTGCTTCGACTTTTTTTTATAATAGTTGAGAAATAGAAGATGCTCATAGAGGCCAGCGTACATCTTCATAACTTTACATCTACCCCAACTGTTCATAAGATTTTTCATTTTTTTTTTTTTTAACCGCATAGGCTTATAAGATTATGTAGAAAAAAGCCACAAAGTTATTGTAGCTTATTAAATAAATAATCAATATTTTAAGAAAACGCAGTTACAAAAAGAGGTATATAATAAAGGCATCATAATAATATAAGGATTTCCATGAGAGTGATATACTAAATAAGGATGAGGTTTTAAATTTTGTTTGATACAATGGTTAAGCATAATAGCACTGGCACCTCTGCTATTTGAATGGTTTATCTGAGAGGTATAAATAACATTATGCAGCTTATTTAACATGATAGTTACCTCGACTAGCTATATACGGCTAAAAGAATTATGTTAAAGAAGGTATTAATATAATTCTTTGCTCATTAGAACGAAATCTTGGACTTTTAGTTGCCCACAGCCCTGTTTACCGTGATGCGTATGCAGTAAACGTATTAAATTCTTACGAGTCTAGATTGACGTTATAATACTTACTAGAGTAGCTTAAATTAATGGTCTAATTTATTAACCCTTATCTTCTAAAGTTTTTTTTTGAGTTTCTTTAGAAGGTTGCTTGCTTTAGAGAAAACAAGCCTGTTAGAATTAAATTAGCTAGTTGTGACGACAACATAGTGCGAGAAACCCAACTAAATAAGTTTTTTCAAGAGGTCTTTCTGCTTAACATTGTTGAAGGCCTATTATACCCCTAGATAAGGTACTGCATTTTGTTGAATGAGGCTTTGAGAAAGACTTCTGGTGACTCCGAGATAATGGTGTGCCACGAAGTCTCTGGCTTTAAAGCATGTCAAGAAGAATATTTTCCCTGGCATACAAGATTAGACACGTAAGAAGACACAATCATTATTCTATTGTAATGGCTCAATAGAGAGCTAAGAGAATCTCGTTAGCTTTGGAATTCAGAAGACCAAAGCCTCCTTTGGTGCATTTGGATAAAAGCGAAGACATGTAATGGCATTTTTGAAGTAACATATTACCGTAGCAAGTGTTACGTACCATAGCACATAGCTATGCGTGCATGAGCCTCTACTGGCTTGGGCCTGAAAGGTAGGGGAATAGAGAAGAGAGGTGATAGGAAAGGGAGAGAGAAGGGACAGGGAGATCAGCTAGAGACGCGAGAGGATAAGGACGAAGTCCGTGAGACGAGAAGATACACACAACTCCCCTCAAATATAAGTGATTCTCACAAAACATAAGTAACAACAAGTCACGCTTTTATTTATTCCCGCACCAAGAATCCCACGCAACATAAGCTTCTAAGCTAAGATTTGAAGAATGTTAGAAATTTCTAGGGGTCGTTTAGTTTTTAAGGGTATGGATACTACTGTCCTACTTAATAAATTTTTTAATATTTCTGACTTAATAATATACGACTAAGGTTTAGCAAACATTAATTTTGCTATGAACCTGCAACGATCGTCATTGCTCACCAATGCATACATCTTGTATGCACCTATTAGAGTTGATCATTTGTTTATCTACTGTGAGTTTCAGTTTAATTTAGGATCTTGTGGAGAACATTCACATAAGGACGCAAACTTATAGGCAAGATGGATCCAGTTTTCTAATGCTAATATTTACTTGAAAATAAAGAAGGAATCTTAACATCCCATGAAAACTCCCAATAAAAGATTTAGTGGTTGGTTGACACTTGACACGCTCTTAGGCTTCTGTTTGGCTACGCTCTTGCAAAGGGCCATCAATGTGACCCACGCAAATGACATATACGTGAATGTTGAGTAAAAGAAAGACTGTTATATTACGACGTTACACTAAGTGAAATGAAAGATAAACTCATAACAATGAATTTGCACTTTCAAGCATTTATCCACAATGTCTTGTACAACTCTGCTACTCTTCCTGCTTACACACACAGACAATGTTCCTATGTCCTTATCCTCTGCTCCTGGTCTGTATCCAAATATATTATTTAGTGGTCTATCTAAGTCCTCCATTCTTCTCTTCCTGGCTTCTCTTGGACTATAGCACCAACGACATGGACACAGCAAGTTGGTCACTTCTTGCTTTTCCTTTTGGTTCCACCGTTGGTTCTTTTCTTTCCTTTACCTGACTCGAATCTCCATCAAACCAGTCGTAGTGTTGCACTTGACTCTAGGAAGATGTGAAAACATGGATATGGATATGTGGTACTATTTCTTATTGCGTTCTGAAATATGCAACACGAAAGAATTTAACTTCATGAAATTTTGAAAAAGTCAACCTTACAAATAGTAGTTGTGTCCTCAGTAAATAAGAAATGCCCAATTGCATACTGAATTTTTTATTAATGAAAAATATTTATTAATGTAGAAAAAGTACCAAAAAAATCAGACTTAAAAATATTTACATGATTTTTTTTGCAACGTGTATTGTTTATCACTTTGTAAAATAGTAATAGCAATTCATTTGCGGTAGAAATAGTAAGAAATAAATTTTGTAGATGCAATTTTATTTAAAAATCTCGAAAAAATTTTGTCCATAGTCGCACCACCTATGATAGTAAATTGATGTCAATTATTATTAATATGTCAATGTCAAAAATGGTGAAGAAAGTCTATTCAAGGCTGCAAATTTGTATTATTGAAATTAACGCTTGAATCGCTAGAAACAATCATAGGCAAAGAATTGTAATTTTCTTGCAATGCAGTAGAATCAGTATCTAACTACGATAGCAAGTTATATTGCAAAAAGCGAATAATTTTATTGATGTTAAAATTTAGTGAAATATATAAACAACAACTTGCTTAAAAAGTAAGGTTACATTTATACGCGTCTATTGTAATTGACGGACGCAAACTAATACACACTCACGGATAGATGGCAATTGTCATCTCTCTCAGTCTCTCCCTGTTGCTTGTAGGTTTCTCGCCTCACCTCTGAATTAGACAGACTTATATTCTTCCAGGTGGCAGCGTAAACAGGCAGCACTGGCCGCTTGTTGGCTAGCAGCCGGGCACAGCATGTGTGTGTGTGTGTGTGTGTGTGTGTGTGTGCATGTGCGCATGCATACTTAACTGCTTGTAGATGAATGTAATATAATATATCTATACATTTTAACTGGCAGCACCGTAAACTCAGCGCTCCTCAGTAAAGAAAGAGAGAGAATAATATTAATAAATCAATGTAGGCGTGACAGAAAAAAGCGTGATGCTTTCAAAAGTTTTACTGCACAAGCGGAAATCCAAACCGTGTATAAAATATTTCCACATAAAAAAAACCAAGAATGTGAAAACACAAAGTTTAATTATTTGATGCTTCCCTCAAGAGTAGAAATAATTTGTAACTATTTCTTGAATTTATTTGTTAAATTTTCTAGTTCCTTTATAATTTTTAGAGATTAAGCCTGAAAACTTTAAAAAAAAAGTTTAAAGTAAACTTACATGTACAAAATAACCAGTTAAATTTTTTAAGTATTAATTTTCTTTTTCAATAGATTAATTATTATAAAATTGAATAACTTAATAAAAAATATATAATGTCCCTCAAGACTTCTGCAAGAACTCTCGTACTTGCTTATAGGTTATGTACATATTAATTTGTTTGCCAGTTGCAAAGAAAAATAAACAAAACACAAATGTGTTTCATTTTATTCGAATGCGTCAGTCTAATAAATAATGACAATGCTTTAAGAATAGTTGTGGTGGTAGCGCGACGTAAGAACCAAAAAGGTAGATGGTTCTAGCAATACCTAAGAAAGACTGATCAGTATTGAAAGTATTATAACTGATGTCTGTTGTGAGAGCTGAACTAAAGAAAAGGTTGTTAGTGGTAAATGTTAAAATTTGTTTTAAAGTTTAGGAATAGTTTTTAAAAAGAGTTTGTAATTTGTTATGTAAAATTGAGTTATTTTTTTGTAAGTCCATTAGTATTATCATTTAAAATAATGTAAATTTAAACCTACTTCTTGCTCTAATTCCTACAAAAAGAAACCAAAACACTTGTTGAGGTAGAGTCTCGTTTGCCAATACACTATTTCAAGGCTAAAAGTTTGGTGAGCTTATGAGTCATCAATTTAATTTATCTATAGAAATAATCTTATTCTTATCATACCTCCTAACGTTTAATATCTTTTAATGCGTAACTGAATGTTATAAGCATTAATTTAAAAAAAATCAATACTTAAAAAATTTAGCTGAATATTTTTTATATGTAAGTTTTTTTTATACTTTGGTCTTAAGTTTCCAGGCTTTATCTCAAAAAAATATGAAAAAACTAAAAATTTCAACAAATAAATTAGAGAAATAGATTCAGTTTATTTCTACTTATGAGGAAAGCATCAAAACTTTGAACTCTGTTTTTCCACATTCTTGGTTTTTTTTTTTATGGAGATTCAAGTCAGATAAAGAAAAGAGAAGAACTAACTGTGGAAGCAAAAGGAAAAGCAAAAAGTTACTAAGTGACTGTGTCCATGTCACTAGTGACATAGTCCAAGAGAAGCCTGGAAGAGAGGATGAAAGGACTGAGAGAGACCAATAAATAATATATTTGGATACAGGCCAGCAGCAGAGGATAGGGACATAGGACCGTTGTTTGTATGTGTATATAGAGTGAGTGGCAGAGTTGTACAAGACGTTGTGGATAAGTTCTTGAAAGTGCAAATTCATTGTTAAAAGTTTATCTTTCATTTCACTTAGTGTAACGTAGTTATATAACAGTCTTTCTTTTACTCAACATTCACGTATATATCATATGCGTGGGTCACATGGATGGCCCTTTGCAAGAGCGTAGCCAAAGAAATAAGCAGTTAATAATCCACAGTACACGCTTACTACGACTAATCCTTTTTAAAAACTGTTATATTCAGCAGACTTATCATCTTCTAAGGTATTCAAGCGATTAACAGTACAGTTGTAAGGGTCAGTGCAAATGTTCAAAGCTACACCCGGTTTACTTTAGTATCTAGCATTCTAGACAGTCTTTGACATGGACTTTAAAGAATTTTGAGACTCCTTTTTCTCATCAATTTCTTTTCAAGCAAAAAATACTTTTGACGATTATTCCTAGAATCTAGACTAGTGCAACGCAGACAATTACAAAATTAAAAAGAAGCACCTTTACTAACTATGACCTTCAACTAAAAAGTCTTGCCTAAAAAAAAAACCATTAGGACTGATAACATTGCTGTCTGCCACATAATTACTACCTGACAACTTAAGACAAATCACGCACAACCTCGACGAAAGAAGCGTCAAATTCACTACTCACTAGCTTTACGAGGACCGTAAAAAAGTAGTCGTCATTCACGGAGTCAATATCACCTATACGAAAGTGAAAATCCTGGACATGTTTAAGGAAAAAGCTCTCTTGGCCCATTAGATTTCTACACAATATTTCGCCTATTAATGGGTGATAAGTTATGATCTCTGATAATTGTTCAGCTCAGCGAAAGTCAAACGTTTTCTATCATGGCTATTCATGATATAAATAAAATCACATGACAGCCGATTGACACACCACCTTTACCTGTCGTTTCTGTAGCATAAATCATCCTACAGCAATCTTTCATAATAATGACGCCAACCAACTTAACTTTTGCTGTATTAACTGCAGTTGCAAGTATTTTACCTTACACTAAGAATGCCTAGAAATTTTTCAAAAAGGATCTCTTGATTTAAGTAAGGCATGAAACCACTACCACCTTTTTCGTAACCCTTTCATCGTTCAACAGTTTAAGGTTCGTCTACCACTTTACTCGGGATGCCATGTATGAGCCAACCTCTAAATCTTTTGTTGGGAGATTTCATGGGATGTTAAGATTCCTTTTTTATATTCAAGTAACAATTAGCATTATAGACTGGCTCCATCTTGCCTATAAATTTAAGTCCTTATGTAAATGTTACCCATAAGATCTTAAATTAAACTGAAATTTACAGAAAACAAACGATAAACTTCAATAGGTGAATACAAGATATATACATTGGTGAGCAATGACGATCGTTGCAGGTTCGTAGCAAAATTAACGTTTGCCCAACCTTAGTCTTATATTATAAAGTCAGAAGCATCTGAAAATTAATGGAACAGGACAGTGTCATCCACGCTCTAAGAAATTAAAGAGCCCATAAAAATTTCCAACTACATTCTTCAAATCTTACCTTAGAAGCTTATTACGGTAATATGTAACTTAATCTAACCCCTAATGGTACTCTGGAAATTCTACACATGATCTACGAAAAAGCTCCCGCTCCTAATCGTTCTTCCACACAGTATTTTGCCTATTAAAGGGTAATTAGGCATAATACCTGATTATTGTATACTTTGGCATGTCAGATTCTACCTTTTAAGTTGAATGACATTACTTAGTGTCATTGCTACTAGAAATAAAACTACAAAACAGTCTTTTGCTAAGGCTCCTATATTTGTGG
The DNA here is from genome assembly GCF_000648655.2 of Copidosoma floridanum. The sequence goes on along the minus strand of NW_019384288.1, from coordinate 1,801,242 downwards.
CTTCTATAGCTTAAACCACGTCACAGCAACCTGTCTAAAAAAAGACACTAACTTAGTTACGCCTTACTGTAACAGGACAAGATTTTTCCATTATTTACCTGGAAATGTCGTACGCTAACCATTTTTATAATTTAATCAAGCGAGATCTCAACCTCAAGAATTTTGCCTAACACACTTCATACAACCATGACTATTATTGACTCTTTCTAAAATTTTCTGATACACCTCAACCAAAGAGTATCTGGCCACAAAGCCAATCAAACGGCAGCACACTAGATATACACCTTACACTATTTAACTAAAAAGCAAACAGCATAACACACACATAACGATTAAGCTTATTTACGTACTAAGGACCAAAGACATCGACGTTTCTTGCATTGCCAAAATATACGTAGATAACAAACATTAAATAACTTTACATCGAAATCTACATGGTCTATAGACGAGAAAGATGCGAGAAATTTTTATTATCCCTGCTCACAAGGGCATCCACCCCCGTGTCATAAGTACAGATTTCACTAATTGCAAAGCAGTTGAAGGCAAAGTATACACTACTTCCTTAACTTCCATAAGAATTATCTCCATTTATTTTTCTCCCAAGGGTGATCCTTACCTACTTTACATAACTCCAACCTCACTCTTTGACTCTAACATTTCTACGATCATGGTGGATGACTTGAACATTGAGCACAAATCGTAAGGTTGCAAGCATATAAACTCTAAGAAATGCTCGCTTTTAGAACACGTAACCTTGATACCAAAATAAAAGCTTCACCTGAACGAGCCCACAGTCCAAGCTCCTCTGATAAGAACTCAGATATCTTGGATATTTTCTTCACAAAAAACTTGACCACTCCTACGAAGCCGCGATTCTCCCTTGACATTCCCTGCAATAATAACCCAGTCTACTGAGAGATTACGAGAACTCTTCTGAACATATTTCTTACCACAAGCCATACAGACTGGGTCTACTTTGATTACAACCAAGAATCCTCTTTATTTAAATAACGCTTAAGACTTAACATAAAGTTGCTCTCAAGACGCTACTATGATAATGATAGTTTCCTTTACTTGAACTCCGTTTAAACCCTAGGCGTTTTATAGACAAAAAAAAAAGAAACTGGAAACTTTAACACAAATGGAGATCTCCTAAACTAAAATCTCACCTTTACACTCTTGAAACATAAATTAAATTTCAAGTTTGTGAATTACGAAACAGAAATTAAACTTTTTCATAACCAAGAAATAAATTTGCCTAAGAAATGCTTGAAAATTTATTAAAAACTCTGTAAACAGTCACCTTTTTTTCTTCCCTTTCGACATAAAAACAAATTTTGTAAGCTAGATTCTAAGAAAGTCGAAGTCTTTGCAAGTTTATTGCAAATTCAATCCATTATTAACATAAGCCCAAAAGAACTAGCTCCAAAAAAATGTTAGAAATAACCACATGTTGCAGCAGCAGGTCCCCAAAGACTGAGGTTTAAGACACTAAATTCCTTTTAAAACGAAATGCCATCTGTCTCCCAAGCCAGAAAAACCTCTAAGTAATCTCTAGAACCATAGACTCATAAGCCAGTTCTTTTCGCTGAGTAAAATTACTAGAAACGTTGTCCCCACCCACCAAAAAGAGAACACTTCAAAAAACAATAGTTTTAAACGTACATTACGACTTTCGTAATACACACTTGACAATAAACTAGCTAATAAGATTCACCAAAGGCTTATCAACATAGATTTTCAGTACGATAGCTTTTCTAGATGTACAGAAGACCTTTGCTAGAGCTTGGCATAAGGGTCTCTAACACAAACTTATTAAGTTAAGCTTATACCATATCACAACCATCACATCTTGTCTTTCAAATAGATTCCACGGTACAATCTTTGTTAACTGGTTGTCAATGAGGTAAAGGCTATGCTTGTTTTCTAAAAAAATTTTAAAAAGTAGCATTAGAGTATAAGGCTGACTAGTATAACATTCGACTGAAGCCAAGGCTCCCAGATTCTTGGGAGCTCACCACATGCGCAATGTGCAGTCACCCTCTCCTTTTTCAAGTAGACTGAGTGGAAAACTCTCTCTATACCTATATCTTAACTTAAGCCCCGCCCACTTCCTGCAACTTAAATACAAGTTCTTATACATTGGAGGTACAAGTGCCGATGGTCAAGTGGACTAAACCTTTTGTTACTGCCAGGCTAACGAGCCAGGTTATCGATTCTCGCCAATGTCATATTTTTTTTTTTTCACATGTTTGTTATAAATTACTATTTACCTACTAATTAATGTTTACAAATAATTAATTTTTTTTTTACATATACCGCAAGAAGTATAAGTACTTAACATTGTAAATCATTCTTTCGAATGTTGCTCATTAAAGTCCAAGCACAATTCTTTAAGTAACTTTTTATAAGAAAAGAAATAGTAAAACTAATTAAAAAAAAAAAGTAAGGAGTCTAGAAACTATATTTTGCAGATTTACAGTTTTTTATTTCCAGTAACAATGGAAAAAATATCTGACGACTTCTCCTTTTTTTCCTGACACAATCATTTTCTGCCATAAATTATTTTATGTTTTTTTCAAAAACTACAGAATTACTTTTTATAAGAAAGTTATTATAAAAAGGTGAGTTAAAAATAATAATTTATCACAAATATACTCTTTCTTTGTAATTTTTCAAGGCTTCAGACCGGCTTATTAAATGTGGTTATTGGGTTATTTATTTATAAAAAAAATTAAAAGGTCTCAAAACCATATTTTGCAGATTTACAGTTCTTTATTTTCAGTAACTGTGGAAGAAATATCATATGGCTTCACCTTTTCTTACTGACACAATCATTTTCTGCTATGAATTATTTAATGTATTTTTTTAAAACTACAGAATTTAAGAAGTTCATACCTCTGGCACTGCATTAACATAAAATTAAATAATAATCATATATACGTATTATTCTCTTGCTTATTTATTGATAACTTTAACATCACTGACAACTGAAAAAAATCTCTTATCAATGCTTGTGAATGTGGTAAAACTCTCTTACCTGACGATTTTGTCAATTAAGTGTTGTCCTGATGAAATCATTAAAAAACAAGCAATGGCAATCAAATTCAGTAAAATTCAGTGGAATAACTTAAAAGGAATAAAAAAATCCGTAAAACCGTATTTTATTAATAGTTATCATCTTATCATAGAAAATAAAAAGGGTGAAAAAACTCAGTAGAAAATTTTCAATAATTATACGACCTCAATTCATTTCTACAAGTTAAGAATCCGTTAATGTGTTCACAAAACTTCGTAAAAATATAATTAAAAGAAAATTTTTTACCACAAGCGTTTTATTATTAAGATGTCTATTGTAACCTCGATAAACAAAAAATATCGTTTGTTTTTAGTGTGTATCCGAAGGGTATACTCACCTGTAACGAAAACGATATTATTTAAATCTATCTCGTAAATACACGAGCTTTTCACTCTTCAACAAACTGACATGTTTTTTTTCGTGAGCCAACAAATTGTCTGCTTATATTTCTCATAATATCTTTAAAAATTGCTAGTTAACCAATATTTTGTAAGATAATATTGGTTCTGAATTTTAGAAATTTTCTTGCAACAGTTGCATTATTGACTCTATTGACTATGGATTCAAAAATCACCGAATAAATTTCGATAATATGCACGAAAAAAAGCACAACTAAGATAATTTAATTTTATTTTAAACGAGAACATTAGACTTATGCTTTTTTTTGTACAAGCTTTCGGTAATAATAGTTAAAAAATTAATGTTTATTTCTTACAATGCAGCTCATCACATCTATAATTTTTTTTTTTTATTTTTTTTTTTTTTTATAACTTGAAGCACATACCTAAACTTCCTTACATATGATGATTTTTATAAACGCAGTGTCCCTTTCTCGTTGTTTTTGGTCTGGAGACCCGTATACCGAAAAAGAACTCATTATGCACGCATTTTTCACTTAAACCTATGCTCAAGCTAAAAAAAAATTGAGCCATAATTTATAACAATTATGTTAAACAAATTATATTATTTACTAAACAATCCAACAGTTAGTGCGATTGCGACTTGTTTAAAACACCCAAAATAATAACCTATAAAAAAATCAGCAATGAGAACACCCCTATAAATGCGTATTAATGAATAAGAAGTTATAGCAGTGTCACAGTTCTTAATAACGTCAATGTTAAAGCTTTTAAACAACACTTTTATTCATTTAAGGCCATTTAATCTTTGTGTAAGTAAGAACGAAAACAACTTCTAAGGTATCTCTTCCATCGCCACTAGAATAAAAGCTGTAAATATGCATATAAAACTTTTTTAATGCTTTCAGAGGTGAGTATTCGTGTCCATGTTTGGATTGGTTTTTATTAAATTGAATTTTTTTTAGATAAATTATTATAAAAACTCATCTTTGAAGTATTTTATTATTTCATGTATAATCTTCTCAGGGAGTTACATTATTTGATTTTATTTTTTTTTTTAAATAATGTTCTTGATGAATTTTCAAAATGCTTTGTTTTTAATTATGTAACATAAAATTAAATAAAAAAACGCGCACGTAATGTAACGACATTAATTAAGCCGGTCTCAAGCCCGGAAAAACTACAGAGAGCGTATATGTGTCATGAGTTCTTTCAATTAACTTACCTTTTTATAATAACTTTCTTATAAAAATTAATTCTGTAGTTTTTGAAAAACACATACAATAGTTAATGGCAGAGAATGATTGGGTTAGTAAAAGACGGAGAAGTCGTCAGATATTTCTTCCATAGTTACTGGAAATAAAAAACTGTAAATCTGCAAAATATATTTTCTAGACCTTTTAATTTTTTTTTTTAGTTAATTTTACTATTACTTGTTTTATAAAAAGTAATTTAAAGAGTTGTGTTTGACAATTTAAAGTACTTATACTTACTGTGGTATATGTAAAAAAAATAATTATTCTTAAACATTGATTAATAGGTAATTAGTAATTTGTTACAAACATGTAAAAAAAAAAAAAAAATTTGACATCGGTGAGAATCAATAACCTGGCTAGTGAGCATGGCAGGAATAAAAGGTTTAGTCCACTTGACCATCGGCACTCGTACCTGCAATGTATAAGAACTCTTATTCAAGTTGCAGGAAACGGGCGAGGCTAAGTTAAAATATAGGTATAGAAGGAGCTCCGCAATCGGTCTACTTGAGAGAGGAGAGGGTGACTACGCTCTGCGCATGCGGTGAACTCCCGAAAATCTGGTAGCCTTGACTGAAGCTACTCCGTGAAGTTACTTACACAAGCGTACAACAAGAAATATATATGAATATATACATATACATATATGCGTATAAAAACCCGTAAATATATCCTCTTGTAAATAAAGTTAAACGTGTGTTGCATTTTAAAATACCTTTTACAAATACTTTACCGCTTCCCTACAAATTAAGGAAAAATTTGTCTTTTTTTTAAAGTATATTAATCCAATAAATATTGCGTCGAGCCTCCCACCATTTTTCCAGTACCCCTTTACCACCTCCCCATGAATAAAGAGAAAACTCGTCCTATTTCTACGTTATTTTAACCCACCACATATTAGATCCAGCCCACCAAAGTCCCCCACCACCACTTTACTACTACTCCATCACACTTTTACTGCCTCTCCCCGCGATCTTTCTTAGCCCCCTCCCTTAACTGACCCCATATTATTATTCTACTATTTTAATGCACTTCTTTTATCAGCGTTAAATGGGTAATAAGAATGGTCAATAAACAAGCAAGTACTAAATGTATATACAAAAGATGGTTTCAGTAACAGTGGTGGAATGCTTTCTATAATAAGATCGGTAAGTAAAAATGTTATTTGAGCGTCTTGTAATGTAAAATATTAAGCGAAAAAATGTTAAACTTATAGTCATCAGTTTAATAATTTCAGGTCAATGAACAAACTTAAGTGTAAATATTCTTCTTATGTTTTTAAAACTACGAAAAAATTAAGGGTTCATGAAAAAAAAACGTAACAGAAAATTTCTTACATATGCAGTATAATTATGGAAAAAACATAATTTACTTTAAGTAGGAGATCATACGTACGGTAAAATGATATGATGGATTATCTATGGCCAAAAATTTAAAAGAGCAACTTATTAGTTGCATCTTTTACATGTAGATAACCCGGAGCACAATCAAACTTCTAAATATTCTGAAAGTGAATTTTCAGGAAAAAATGCATTAAAAATAATGAGAATAAAGAATATAAAAGAAAGAATAAGGAATTGAAGCAGCATGTTAATAACAATTTACCAATGTTATGTTTGATACATAATTGTCTTACGTTGTTAAGATCACACATTGAACTATTCTCAACTGAAAATTGAATGGTAATGTGCACCTATTAACATATTTTAACTAAAATATAAATTTAAAAAAGTAAATAAAAAATAAAACTCATAAAACTCAGTAATAATAATCACTGTAAAAATATTTTTAGATCGATGCTAAAATTTATGTCACGTAGTTAACTAAATATATTTCATTCCCTTCCATTATGAATTGTTTTTTATTGTTTACCACAGAATAATTAAAGATAATTTTTTGTGAACCATATTTAATTTACGTTGATAGTTTATTTATTACATTTTTTTTATTATTATCTCTACTTATACAATGGATGTTTTTTAATAAAAAAACATTTTTTTTTAATTAAGACCTTTTGCCTCGTACCTTAAAACCTATGTGAAAGATTATAATGCATTAAGGAAGTTGGTCCACGAAGCCCGCATGGGAGTGGAACCCTACTAGCTTACATATACAGGGTACGTTCTATGTTAACTGAGACACCGTTCTAGATATTTTTTGGAGATGTGAGAAAAAACGTTTGTGGACTGAAATTTTGTTGATCGACAAAAGCTACCAAATGGCGCGTTGAAAATGTAGAATTTTTATAATGGCGACCATAATTTGGCCACAAATTTTATCTAGAAATCAAAAACACCTATAGAATTCAGCGGCGAATACAAATTTACTACATCAGAAATGCCTTCTTTGGCTTCGATTGTTGATGTCTATAGGTAAATTTAAGGGCTGTTTGATTTTCAATTTTTTTTTTTCAAATAGTGGCCCGAAAATATAAGACGTAGCAATATATTTGGCAATTTTGCGATTCTTTTGGCTTGTTTTTCTGCAAACAAAAACTTAAGGTCTTAAAAAAATGCATTTTTTTGTCTTAATATAACCAGTAATACGTAGTTTTACATGCTGTACGGTATTGAAGTCTTTTTGCAAAATAGCGGCTTGAATGTACGAAAAATGGCAATTTCGCGATATTTTTGGCTTGCTTTCGTAGATAAAAAAAGTTCTAATTTTCAAAGATTTGTTTTCAGATTTAGGAATGTGCTACTACCATCTAAATATAAAATTAACAAAGTATATTCGATATATATTCTTTGAGTTTTACGTAAGTCTTCGTATTATTTGTCAACCAATAATTTCATTATTGTTTGACAAATTAATAATTTATAATGTTCACGCTAATGTAAAATGTGACGTCGTAACAAGTTGTCTTTAGATTAATCTAACCATAACCCCATACAATAATAAGGAATAGTACATTATAGTTGATTTATTATTATGAAATATTGTCTATGATACAACAGTTATGAGTAGTGGAAAACACAACTTACATAAATATTATTTAATCGAAATATTCATTTTCTGATGTACGATGATAATTGTTTCCTAAGTTGTACAAAACCAATTAAAAACACGAGTCTAAATTTTTCCAAAAATAACATTTAATCATAATCAAAATTTTTTACCAACACACGTGAAATTTCGTTCATATATTTTCAGGATAAATGACATAAATACTTTGGATGATTTAATATTCAAAAAACATAATGTAGTCTTTCGAGTCAAAGAATCTTCCAATATTTTTTTTTGTTGGTACAATAAATGCGTGTTCATTGTTAATATAAGGGATGTGTTAAGCTTCAGAACATTTCTTTTAGGTGTCTCTACATTGTGTTGTACTTTTGTTTGTTATAAAATAATATTTCCACACTGGAGAATCTTCTTTCCCCATTTGTACAAAGCTTAAAGAGTTAATATAAATTTGGTCAGTTTCACTTAAAGACTGGCTCTCATAGCTTCCCTTTTTAAAATCGCTCCGGAACCATTACAGACGAATTTTTCATGAGCCGTCGCTCGGCAGTGTCCCTCAGCTAAAATCTTAAAGTCTTAAAAGTGGTGAAGTAAATTGCTTATTTGGAATTTATTCTTTTAGTGTTAGTTGGCATTATCCATGACATAAACGATATCTCTAACATTGAGTTTTTTCTTTTTATCTTAGGAATAAGTTTTGCTGGATCACGTATACTGTAGTTATGTCATGAGTCGTATTGTAAAATGATATAATATAATTACTGTGCTAAATAATATTAGTAGATTTATAATAACGAGCAACTTAAAATACAGACATCAATTTTTATTGTAGTAATAATTTGTAAAATCCACTTTTACGAGTATTTCATTATATTTGAGATTTTCCATTCGGCCAGATACATACGCTTACTAATTTTTAGATACAAAATAACGAGGTGAAAATTTTCTGAAAGCAGTAAATAAAGTAGCTATTAAATCTTACGTGGGTAAACAATTTTTTTTCAACTTAAACTTGTCTGTTGTTCGCCACGTACTAAAAATTATTATTTGCCACTGTGTGCTTCAAACATATTGTGAACATAATCAGAAAATAAATTACCCGCAAGACATACTTGATATTTATTAAAAAAATATTTTGGCTGTCATATTACGCAGATAAAGTATTTTTAAGAATCTTTGCCTCCCCGAGAAAGATTTTTTTCAGTAATTTTGTGTAGGTTTAATGCATCAATCATATTTTTCGAGTTTTCGTGTATCGTGCATACGCATACGCTATGCATGCCTTTGGCACCTGCAAGTATGCACTATACTGATCTTAATTTAGCAAAACTTACTTAAACTGATAGAATGATCAGGATGTGATTTCTCGAAGGGTTCAAGCTATTGCTTACGTAACTGCTAATCCCCTTAAGGTTTGAGCATCTGTCTCTGAAAATTTTGATGTGAAACATCTACTGCGGCGCTTGGGGGGTAAAAGCGAGCCTTGCGTGGTGACGCGTCGCCACGCGAGCCGTCGCCAGGCTCGTAAGCGGGCTCTTCCCCCACTCCTAGCTAGCATCGCCCCACCAGAGCTGCGTCGCCACGCATGAGCCGCGTCGCCACGCAAGAACCGCGTCGCCACGCAGCAGCACCAGACCCAAGCGGGCTCTCTCCCCACTCCTAGCTACTTAGCGCACCACGCCAGAGCCGCGTCGCCGCATGCAAGCATTTTTGTTACATATTTTAGTTATCATCGACCTATTATTACTGTTATTCCATCGCAAACATCATCGAATGTTACCATTACTGACGTCACCGATGCTACGAATGATCAAACTTAATGTTTATTACGGTAGAAAATATAAGTATTTTTATAAAAAGTCTGTATATTTTTATACTGCTACACTTTTCCATGTATAAGTAAAAATTAACAAAAACCATTTTTTAAATTTATGCTGCTTATTTTTATTTATACACTCTGCTTCTTACATACTCACATTTCTACCTTATATTTTTTATATCTGTGCCCGATTTTTTACTCTCAAGTGAAAAATTAAAAAATCATGTACTGCATAGGGGTGATGAGCTCAACGTCTCATAGAAAATTAATATGAATAAATAATACAACCGAGTTCAATGACGTATTCTTTGATGTTTCACATCTGTCGGGGGTCCCGAGACCCACACCTGTTTTTTTTTTTAAATGTTTCTCAAACAGATAAAATTATAGACTACGAACAAAGCTTAGCAATGGAGTAGAGATGGTTTTCTGTTGATTTAAAAGCAGATATTAGAATTCCTGCTCACCACTGTGTGACAAGATTAGTTTAAATAAAAAATTTAAAAGAAACGTCTTTGGTGATATAAAAAAACTATAATTTCTACCATTTTTCTAGGCCAATAGCTTAGATTTTTAATGATGTGTCATAAAAAAATTTATTTTGTATTGATATGTAATTATTCATTATGATTTCAAGATTATTTGGGGACGTAACAAGATGAAACAACAAATTAAAATTAATCTATAATAGATGTGATGTAAGTAGTAATACGGTACACATTATATATAAAGAAAAGTCTTATTTACAGCGCTGTTGCATCTCTCATCATCAGATATTTTGAAATAAGAGTTATTAGAAGAATTTAATTAATGTCCATTGAAAATACAACAGTGTAAGTGCTTGATGAATATGACTCACTTAACACTATAAAAACACCTTTAAAATTAATAATCTAAAACATGGATATTTTATGAAATTAAATTTAAATCAACTATCGTGGTGGCAGTTTTCGTATATGGTTATTCAAAAAAAAAATTTCATTTCCTTCACTTTTTGCTTATAATGCTCAAATAATCTTTTTTTTTGTGTATATTCTTCAATATATTCAAACTATACATCATTGATTCTGATTCTCGTTAACTAAATTTTCATTTTATTTACAACCATACGCCTGAACGGCCATGACATGAACAAAAAAAATTGAATTTCAAATTTTTTTTCGGTAAATAAACAGAAGTGCTTGTTACGAACACTAACAATAGAAGAAATAGACTATTATACGTCAGATTTAGAAGCAGCACTCTCTTCCACTTTGTTTAAACAACTTTTTTTAAGCACATGATAAGTCTTAAAATCCCAATTTGATGTGAAAAATAGCACTACCTAGATTTTGGGAAAATTTTATCGTCTAGAAAATTATTACAACAAATTTTATAGATTTTAATAATTTTTAACCAGACAAGTTATTTTTGAAAGAGTATAAAGAGTAATAACGAGTTTTAAAGAAATACAAGTAACAATTTGAGAAGCATTTAAGTAAAGAATCTCAGATATTTTTAAAAATCTAAGTAGTGTTAGTCTTCGTTGCATAAGTTTACGAGTAATACATGGGCAATTCTGGCTACTGTTCTACTTAATGATCTGAGATTATATAAACATTAAGAATGAATATTAGGTTAATATTACCTCATAGAAGTTACTACGTAGCACATCAAAATGTATGTAAGAATTATTTATGAAAGTTTTTGATTAAAAGGTTTCCGTAGCTGACATATGTGTTTTTACTTTAAAATAAATTTTATTATTTTCAGAAGTTAGAAAAATCAGGTAACGGTATGAAGAAAGATGATAATACCATAAGTCAAATAAGGGTACTAGAAAATGTGATTTTGATTCTGTGATGTAGAACAATCTTAACTCTAAAAACGTATTCAAGACTTTATAAATTTAGCTTGGCTTCGGAAACCAGGCAATAATTTTGCAAAATCTCTAAGAATATTACTACTTTTCATATTTTTATGCCAACATTTTGAAAAAAAAAACCATACACCCTTTGAAACAACGTATTATCACCAATATGAAGATCACCAGAATGCATCTTTCACGATCTAAAATTTTTGTTTGCTGCAAAACAAGCCAAAAGTATTGCAAAATTACCGGAAATATTATCATTTTTAGTATTTTTGGGCCACCATTTTGAAAAATGACTTAAACAACATGCAGCATTTATGTATACACACTAACAATTAAAGTCAAAGACGGCATTTTTAATTTATTCAATTTGGACTGATAGCTAAATTGCACAGGTGGTCTTGCTATTTAGATAAAAATAGTGGTCGTATTAAGGCTGCCATTTTAAAAATCTTAAATTTCCTTTACGCCATTTCATAGCTCTTGTCAATGCAAATAATTTAAGCCCACAAACGGTTTCTTCACATCTCTAAAAAATGTCTAGAGCAATGTTTCAGTTTAAGTAGAACGTGCTATATATATTATAGTGCTTCACGTCTTGCTCTTTTAATAAGGGCACTACTATAGGTACTAAGAACTTAGGAAAAAGACAAGGAAACAAATGGGAGGTCTTCCAGTACTGGAAGGGGGGTAGGGGGAAATCAGGCAATTCTTGCTGCAAAAAGATCGTCCAAACCCTCATCGAGGAGCATTGCGTGGTAAAAAAACACATGTGAAAAATAGAGTTACATGCCCAAAAAGTCGCACTGGCTGGGAATCGAACTGTGGTCTCCAGCGTGCTGATCCACGACCTAGCTGACTGAGCCACCGCGCGACACACACACACACACATTTTACGTTGGAGAAAGTCCCAGCAATAAAAACTCAAATAAGTTTAGTAAAATAAATAAATTAAACTATAAACAATTAATTGGATTAAAAATATTTTGTCTGCGTCTTCAATGAATAAGACTCGAGCAAAAAATTAAATTTTTTTTACACTACATCTTTCACTCGTGACAAACATTAAATGATACAAATATGTAACTGGATGCGATTATGATGTAACTGGGGTATGCAGCGAGCTGTTAAACGCCTATCTACATAGGGTACGTTGCACCATGGGTTTCTCTAGAGGTCGAAAATGGAGCCCTTTTTTTAGTAGCTTAGGTAACATATTGTTGCTAAATAGAAGTTTGAACCTACGTGCTCTTTTGCAAGTCATCTGCTATCATTATCCCTTTCTATGCTGCAAAGTACTTTAAATCTTTTGGGAAGCAGTGGCGTACTTGATGATGAGTGAGTTCACGTCGGCTGCATTTCAGCAAGCGCCATTAAATGCTTGATGATTTTTCTTGCTAAAAGGCACATTTACTTAGGGCAGCATATCCGCATAAGCCTATGCTTCTACTAAAGATTTTCCTACCTAAGAGGTGCTCTGATTGGGCCTTTTTTCTGGCCTCTTCTAACACTCTTCTGAATGCAGGGCAGCTTTCACTACCAGCTTTATGCTTGTTGTCCGTCATTGGACAAATAGACACCGTGCTGGGACCAGCCATTCTTTTCTGGTGGCTGCAGGCTCCTCACCGGAAGCACAGCTTTGACTCTACTGCTTTGTTGCATTCCACTGAAATATGTTCATATCCCAGAAATTTGTGGCATCTTGTTACTGCAATTATTCTTCATATTTTTCAGCTTACGAAGCCGATTCTTAGTCAGACTAAGTTTTTCGCTTGTCTTGATGTGGGTTCTTCTACTGTGACTAGTGCCATTTTTCGACCTCTCGTATTCGATTTTAGAAGTGTTAAATTGAAATCCATACTCTGTTGTTCAAAAGTTCTAAGAAAGTCTTTCTTAACCTTCTTTTCCTTGACCATATCAACCAGATCTTAAACCTCGAGTGTTACCTTTTTACTCTTTACTACCAGCGTTTCTAGTTCAGCTATCGACTTTTTAACTTGCTGCAAGAATGCTATCGCATCCTTAACCCCTTAAGTTTTCAAGAGCATATCTTGTTTTTTTGTAGTGACAGCACATTGGACTGCAACATCAGCCTTGTCCAAGTCAAATTTCGCCTCCATTAACTTAAGCACATTAGCAAATGTCTGCCCTTCGGCCACCCTGACTAATACTTTTGTCGTCACGTCGACTATGTTTTTCTGGCCTTCTCTCGATCTGCTTGTTCTCTTTTTTTTGGAGAGCAAAGCTTGTTGGCTTTGTTCAGGGCTGTCTGATGGGTTTCTGTTTCTTTTTACTTACCTTCTAAATTATTCTACTTCCTTGAAGGCAGTGTTCAGAGTTCTTTTCTGCACATGCTGATGGAAATTATCTCTTCTCTTTTTTCTGCATTGTAGGGATTTAAAACATTTCTTCCATCGTTTAGTATAGTTCTCTTGATCAGCAGCAACAACTTTTCTTGTATCATCAGTAGCTTTCAGTTATTTAAGAGCAGCTGTAATACCATTTTAACTACTTTGGCAGTATTTCCATACTTCTCGTTTATAGCTTCGAGCGCTTTTTGGGCTCACTTGTTGCAAGCTGAACCAGCTCAATCTCTTCATTTCGCATTATTCTCAGCTCTGCACCATCGTCTTCCATGGATTTGAGTTCGTAGTATGTCTGATTACTAAAGACAGTGCCGTTGCTGTTCTCACTGACGTTACTGCCAACATTTAAGACACTTGTTCGTCGCTTCTTACCTGAAAACGGCCATGAAACATCCAACAGTCCCTGCAGGCCAAAAATAGTAACTTTGTGCCACCCCCCTCCCTACCAGAATTCATAGAGCCTGTAACAGTCACCCAGGCTTTCACTGGATCGGAACTGCCAGCGGATTCCTTTTGCAAAGTTACCGCATGGGGTATAAGTTTTACATAGATGTATTTGTTTTTTGGCATTTTTTAAGTTACATACTTTTTAGGCGCGTTCTGCCCTATGAAGTAAAACAACGATTTCAGATTGGTGACCTTGAGAAAAAGGATTACGGAAAAGGATTTTGCTTTGATTCTCTCCCTTTACCCTACCTCTCTTGACATTCTGCCTGTCCCCAGTACTACACCACACAACATCGTAGTATCACATTACACAACATTATCCTACCACACCAGACCACACATTTTTTATTTTTTTTATTTTTTCTCTCGACCAATTTAAAAAANCACTTTTAGTGTTATTGTACGGATGATATCACCTCATATGGCTGATATAGTTTACAAAAAAAAAGATTATTGAATAAATTCTGTTAATTAAAATTCGCTAGAAATTTATAGCTGTAAACAGCTACTTTTTATAGTTGTTATTTGTACATGATTATAGCTACATTGTAGTCAATTATAGCTATTATTGTAGCTGATTGTAGCTGTAAATACAGCTACAAATTATAGTTATAATAATAGCTAATAATTTTTGACTGAGATAGGCGCGTTCTGCCCTATGGAGTAAATCAACGATTTCAGATTGGTGACCTTGAGAAACAGTGTAACGGAAGTGTATTTTGCTTTGATTCTCACACAACATCATCCCACCATACCACACCAGACATTTCAAATTTTACTTATTTTTCATATAGATTTAAACCCCTGACCCCCGATCTCTTGCACACTGGGCAAGCTCCTTACCCACTCTGCTATGAGCAGGCCCGACAATGGAAAACCGATTACTTCACTTTATCTTACAGTTCGTAACATATTTCTAATATAAATTTTTATTTACTAAGTAGTAGCTAAGTTGGTTCAATTATTAAAAAAAAAAAAAAAAACCCACTTTTCAAAGACATTCAAACCCGTGTCCTCTTTGCACACTGGGTAAGCTCCTTACCCACTCTGCTATGAGCAGGCCCGTCAATGGAAAACTGATTACTTCACTTTATCATACAGTTCGTAACATATTTCTAATACAAGTTTTCATTTACTTTTGGTTTAATTATACATTAAATACATAAATCATTTATTTTAAAAAATGTATATTTTGGTACCTTTTTTTTTTAAAAACTTGGAAATCAGTATGTAATTGCAGAGTAGCTTTCATACGTATCAATAAATATTTATTCACTAATTACTTATTTATTTCTTTTAAAATGAGTGAATAATTGTTCATACAATTTTCTAAATTTTTTCATTATGTTTATACTTAGAAAAAAAAATTTCGTTTTTAAATAAATACAATAATTAATTTTTATTGCTTTTTCTCCTTTCACTAAATTTCTTTTGTAATTAGGAATAAAATTCAGAGTAGTGGGAAAAGCGCCAATGTATGCAATAACAATGGAAATTATTTTTCTTATATGGATCAGCTTACATTTATACTTTTACGCATACCTTATCCCTTTTTTCTTGTGTTATTAAACAAAAAAAAGAAAAAGATCTATTTAAAAATGAAACAGGTTTATCTTAAAGTAAGCTTTCATACAAAAAAAAATAAGGGGCTTATACAGATCTTACAAATGTTATTTTTTGTTGTACAGTTAAATAATCTGCAAGTTTTTTTGGGTGTTTCTTAAGGTATTTTTAGTATATCTTTGATGCTTGAATAACATCTGTCGAAAAACCTATGTTTAATAAGCTTCCTGAAGGAACGTTGTTTATATTGTATAGTGCCATGATATATTTTTTAAGATGTTTCAGTTAATAAATATTGAAATATTGACTAAAATCACATTCAACAAACGTAGGTATACTCATTCCTATAATAATCACACCACCGTTGTACACAATATCGTTTTATAGATTGTATATTTATATTTATAATTATATTAACTGCAATATAATCTTATAGAAGTATAACTTCCCACTTAAGTAGCCAAGCCCTTTTTTTTTTTTTAAATTATTTCGAAGGGCTTAAAACTAAGATAGCAGCCCTCTCTGTTTCCAGAAAAGATAGCTACTTGCTCAAGCTGGCTAAAAGTGGCCACTCTCCCTCAGTCCCACCCATAGAGACTGTCTTAGTGATTCATAAGAAGTGTCAAAGTAGTGATTGTGTATAGTGTGTGTTACTGTAGGTATACTACAGCCGTCTCAGTTAGACAAGCGCCAGTTACGCAACCCCTTGACCGGCACATACCAGCTGGCGTATACAATGCATTGAAAATGCCACCATGAAGCCTCCTCAGTGTTTATAAAATGTGCAGCCACACTAGATATGGTTATTAAGACTTATCCTGGCCTTATCAACCAGCTTCACCCGCTGCCAGGCCCCCCACATCAGCTAGACAGAGACCCCACCACATGCACACCTAAACAACTCGTAAGTATACCAGTGGTAGCTTAGTAAGAGTGTTGTGCATGTATTTAAGACAAATTTCATAACCGTCCCTAACTTCTATTTAAAACTGGTGCTTGTTTTTGTACGCCACCATTAAGCATTCAGGCGTCAGCCACGACGGCAGCAGAAGGCAAAAAGCAAAAAGCATAAGCAGCGCCAGCCCACACATCCACGCTAAAAAAGGTAGAAAGCAAAGCATCAAGTCCCTAATCCCCAGCGCCCACCACCACCACGAATACGCTCCCTAACTGCGTGGTTTCATTTCAGAAGGTACCCCTATCAACCACCCAGGGAAGGGCACAATATGAAAAAAATAGCTGAAAAGCCCCCGCCAGGAGTAGTAGTAGTAGTAGTAGTAGTAGTAGTAGTAGTAGTAGTAGTAGTAGTAGTAGTAGTAGTAGTAGTAGTAGTAGTAGTAGTAGTAGTAGTAGTAGAAGTAGTAGTAGTAGTAGTAGTAGTAGTAGTAGTAGTAGTAGTAGTAGTAGTAGTAGTAGTATTAGTAGTAGTAGTAGTAGTAGTAGTAGTAGTAGTAGTAGTAGTAGTAGTAGTAGTAGTATTAGTAGTAGTAGTAGTAGTAGTAGTAGTTTTTTTTTTTTTTTTCTTTTGATCCACCCCGGAACCGCGTTAGCATTACTTCAGGGTGGAGCCACCAGGGAGACCATCACGTCTCATAGCATTAACGAGCTATCTCGCCACCATATGCTAGAGGTGCTGATGCTCTCTAGTCCTGAAAAGGACTCGGAGTCCCTGAAGACCAGCACCTTGTCTAGCGCTTCATAGTAGGCCGCCTACTTAGCCAGCACCACTATAAGCTTAATGCTTTCCCTTGCTGATAGGTAAAAAGTACCCAGCGCAGCGTGGGTCCACATGAGCCTGTCTTTCAACTCCAGGCCTTTTGGCCTCATTATGATCCTGCTAAGGCCTTATCCCTGGCCTCTTTCAGAGCTTTTATGAATAAAGGGCAGCTCCCGCTGCCTGCTTCGTGCTTGTTGTCCGTTGTTAGGCAAAGAAAGCACCATGCTGGGCCTGGACACTCTTTCTTCCGGTGGTTTGAGCTTCCACACCGGAAGCACAGCTTGGATCTGTTTTCGTTTTGACAGTTGCCCGAGACGTGTCCATATCCCAGGCATTTGTAACATCTTGTTACTTCGATTTATCTTCGAATTCGGCAGCTTACAAAGCCAACTCGTGAGCTGCCTTTCTTTTCTACTTGTCTGGCAGATGCTTCGTCCACCTTTATTAAAGCCAGCCTCTATCCTCTGGCAATTGTCTTTAAGAAAGCAACTTCTGGCTACTGGCTCTAATGTCCAAAAGTCCTAGCGAAGGCCTCTTTGATCTCACCTACCTTTACAATGGCATCCAGGCCTCAAACCTCTAATGTCACTTTTCTGTCGCTCATTTTGACAGTACCCTGTCCGGCTACCGACTTTGAAATTTGCTGTGAGAATGCTGTAGCATTCTCTACACCTTTGACTTTAATAAGTATGTCTCCTTTTTTTGTAGTGACAACATTTTCGACTGCCAATTTAGCCTTTTCGGGGTCAAAGTTCGCCCTCATAGTCTCTAGCACCGTTGCAAAGGTCTGTCCTTCAGCCATCTTCACTACTACTGTTGTTGTGGCGTCCACTTTTTTCCTCTGGCTTGTTTTGTCATTCAGGGGAAGTTCTTCTTGTTTGCCACTACCTGTCTTCTTTTTCTTTAAAGACATAGCCTGCTGGCGCTTCTCGGGGCTGTCCGATGGGCTCCTGTTTCTCTTACTTCGTTCTAGTTTTTTTAAGGCAGTGTTCAGGGCTCGTTTCTGTACTTGCCGTCGGAAATTATCTCACCTTTTTTTCCTTCACTGCAGGGGTTCAAACAACGACTTTCACGCGTTAGTATACGAATCTTCTTTAATAAGACAGCCTTTTCTCAGCACCTCTGCCTCTTAAGGATTCTTAAGCGCCGCTTTGAGCCCATTTTTAACAGCGTTCGCTGTATTGCCGTACTTACCATTTATCAGTTGTAGCGTCTCTGTAATGTCATTCGTTGCTGATTGGACTCTATCAGCAACTTTCTGTTGCTTTATTTTAAGGCTAGTGACCTTTTTTTCTTAAAAGGCAAGCTCTTTATAGGTCTGGTGGCTAAATACCGAAACGTTGCTAACCCCGGTGTCGTTAGTGCCTATACTCGACAGGCTTCCTCTTCGTCCTTTGTCTGTAAGGAAAGGCCGTGGAACATTTAGCAGTCCCTGTTGGCCATTAGACACGTCTTTGTGGCCCTCCCCAGAATCCATGGGGCCTGCGTTAGTTACCGGGGCTGTCACTGGATCGGAACTGTCAGTGGATTTCCTCAGAGAGGTTATCGCCTGGGGTACTTATTTTGCGTAGATGTTTTTCATCTTGGCATCTTTTTTAATATCGTACTAACCCGCAAAGGCCAGCACTCTTTTTTTTTCAAGAAAAAAGTATTCGGAAAAGGTTAAAACCAGGGCAGCAGCCCTCTCTGTTACCACAAAAAACCGCTACTTGCTCGGGCAGGCCGGAAGTGGCCACTCTTCCTCAGTCCTACCCGCGGAGACTGCCCTGGCGTTGAGTAACAAGTGTAAGAAGGGTGTTCGTGTGTAATGTATGTATTTGTTGGTGCACAGCGGTCATTCCAGCGAGACGAGCGGCAGGTGTACAATCCTGAGACAGTGCAGACAACCCAACCAAATGGGCTGGAGTAAAGCGCTAAGGTGCCGCCATATATCCTCCTCAGTGGTAGTAAGCCTAGATTAGTCGGCCCACCACGTCTTTTTTGTTCATAAGGCATACATAAATATCAGATGCGGTTACCCAGACTTACCCGGGCCTCATCATCCGGCTTCACCCGTCACCAGGCCTCTAACGCAAGCCAGGAAAAGTACCCGCCACACGCAACCAAGGACAATCCGTAAGTGTCCCTGTGTTTGTTTAGACTGAGTGTGTGATGCATGTATCTGATAAGGATGTTTTAACCGCCAATTACTTCTATACACGACGGGTGTTAGTTTTTGTTGGCCCGCATCAAGCAATGGAGTGCCACTTACGGAAGTAGCAAAAAGCATTGAACAAGGAGCACAAGCAGAGCCGGCCCATGCATTTACACCGATGGAGGCATTGGGCACTAGTCCCCCGTCCACATCGCCGCAGATACACACGCCAACGGCACACACGCCCCCTGATCCATGCCCCCGACCACCACCACAGACAGCCATTCCAGCTGCCCATCGTTACCTCATATTTTAAGAGGATGCACCTATCCGGCACCCGGGAAAGCGCCTGGTATTGAGAAACTAGCGAAAACCCAACCTGAGAGTAGTAGTAGTAGTAGTAGTAGTAGTAGTAGTAGTAGTAGTAGTAGTAGTAGTAGTAGTAGTAGTAGTAGTAGTAGTAGTAGTAGTAGTAGTAGTAGTAGTAGTAGTAGTAGTAGTAGTAGTAGTAGTAGTAGTAGTAGTAGTAGTAGTAGTAGTAGTAGTAGTAGTAGTAGTAGTAGTAGTAGTAGTAGTAGTAGTAGTAGTAGTAGTAGTAGTAGTAGTAGTAGTAGTAGTAGTAGTAGTAGTAGTAGTAGTAGTAGTAGTAGTAGTAGTAGTAGTAGTAGTAGTAGTAGTAGTAGTAGTAGTAGTAGTAGTAGTAGTAGTAGTAGTAGTAGTAGTAGTAGTAGTAGTAGTAGTAGTAGTAGTAGTAGTAGTAGTAGTAGTAGTAGTAGTAGTAGTAGTAGTAGTAGTAGTAGTAGTAGTAGTAGTAGTAGTAGTAGTAGTAGTAGTAGTAGTAGTAGTAGTAGTAGTAGTAGTAGTAGTAGTAGTAGTAGTAGTAGTAGTAGTAGTAGTAGTAGTAGTAGTAGTAGTAGTAGTAGTAGTAGTAGTAGTAGTAGTAGTAGTAGTAGTAGTAGTAGTAGTAGTAGTAGTAGTAGTAGTAGTAGTAGTAGTAGTAGTAGTAGTAGTAGTAGTAGTAGTAGTAGTAGTAGTAGTAGTAGTAGTAGTAGTAGTAGTAGTAGTAGTAGTAGTAGTAGTAGTAGTAGTAGTAGTAGTAGTAGTAGTAGTAGTAGTAGTAGTAGTAGTAGTAGTAGTAGTAGTAGTAGTAGTAGTAGTAGTAGTAGTAGTAGTAGTAGTAGTAGTAGTAGTAGTAGTAGTAGTAGTAGTAGTAGTAGTAGTAGTAGTAGTAGTAGTAGTAGTAGTAGTAGTAGTAGTAGTAGTAGTAGTAGTAGTAGTAGTAGTAGTAGTAGTAGTAGTAGTAGTAGTAGTAGTAGTAGTAGTAGTAGTAGTAGTAGTAGTAGTAGTAGTAGTAGTAGTAGTAGTAGTAGTAGTAGTAGTAGTAGTAGTAGTAGTAGTAGTAGTAGTAGTAGTAGTAGTAGTAGTAGTAGTAGTAGTAGTAGTAGTAGTAGTAGTAGTAGTAGTAGTAGTAGTAGTAGTAGTAGTAGTAGTAGTAGTAGTAGTAGTAGTAGTAGTAGTAGTAGTAGTAGTAGTAGTAGTAGTAGTAGTAGTAGTAGTAGTAGTAGTAGTAGTAGTAGTAGTAGTAGTAGTAGTAGTAGTAGTAGTAGTAGTAGTAGTAGTAGTAGTAGTAGTAGTAGTAGTAGTAGTAGTAGTAGTAGTAGTAGTAGTAGTAGTAGTAGTAGTAGTAGTAGTAGTAGTAGTAGTAGTAGTAGTAGTAGTAGTAGTAGTAGTAGTAGTAGTAGTAGTAGTAGTAGTAGTAGTAGTAGTAGTAGTAGTAGTAGTAGTAGTAGTAGTAGTAGTAGTAGTAGTAGTAGTAGTAGTAGTAGTAGTAGTAGTAGTAGTAGTAGTAGTAGTAGTAGTAGTAGTAGTAGTAGTAGTAGTAGTAGTAGTAGTAGTAGTAGTAGTAGTAGTAGTAGTAGTAGTAGTAGTAGTAGTAGTAGTAGTAGTAGTAGTAGTAGTAGTAGTAGTAGTAGTAGTAGTAGTAGTAGTAGTAGTAGTAGTAGTAGTAGTAGTAGTAGTAGTAGTAGTAGTAGTAGTAGTAGTAGTAGTAGTAGTAGTAGTAGTAGTAGTAGTAGTAGTAGTAGTAGTAGTAGTAGTAGTAGTAGTAGTAGTAGTAGTAGTAGTAGTAGTAGTAGTAGTAGTAGTAGTAGTAGTAGTAGTAGTAGTAGTAGTAGTAGTAGTAGTAGTAGTAGTAGTAGTAGTAGTAGTAGTAGTAGTAGTAGTAGTAGTAGTAGTAGTAGTAGTAGTAGTAGTAGTAGTAGTAGTAGTAGTAGTAGTAGTAGTAGTAGTAGTAGTAGTAGTAGTAGTAGTAGTAGTAGTAGTAGTAGTAGTAGTAGTAGTAGTAGTAGTAGTAGTAGTAGTAGTAGTAGTAGTAGTAGTAGTAGTAGTAGTAGTAGTAGTAGTAGTAGTAGTAGTAGTAGTAGTAGTAGTAGTAGTAGTAGTAGTAGTAGTAGTAGTAGTAGTAGTAGTAGTAGTAGTAGTAGTAGTAGTAGTAGTAGTAGTAGTAGTAGTAGTAGTAGTAGTAGTAGTAGTAGTAGTAGTAGTAGTAGTAGTAGTAGTAGTAGTAGTAGTAGTAGTAGTAGTAGTAGTAGTAGTAGTAGTAGTAGTAGTAGTAGTAGTAGTAGTAGTAGTAGTAGTAGTAGTAGTAGTAGTAGTAGTAGTAGTAGTAGTAGTAGTAGTAGTAGTAGTAGTAGTAGTAGTAGTAGTAGTAGTAGTAGTAGTAGTAGTAGTAGTAGTAGTAGTAGTAGTAGTAGTAGTAGTAGTAGTAGTAGTAGTAGTAGTAGTAGTAGTAGTAGTAGTAGTAGTAGTAGTAGTAGTAGTAGTAGTAGTAGTAGTAGTAGTAGTAGTAGTAGTAGTAGTAGTAGTAGTAGTAGTAGTAGTAGTAGTAGTAGTAGTAGTAGTAGTAGTAGTAGTAGTAGTAGTAGTAGTAGTAGTAGTAGTAGTAGTAGTAGTAGTAGTAGTAGTAGTAGTAGTAGTAGTAGTAGTAGTAGTAGTAGTAGTAGTAGTAGTAGTAGTAGTAGTAGTAGTAGTAGTAGTAGTAGTAGTAGTAGTAGTAGTAGTAGTAGTAGTAGTAGTAGTAGTAGTAGTAGTAGTAGTAGTAGTAGTAGTAGTAGTAGTAGTAGTAGTAGTAGTAGTAGTAGTAGTAGTAGTAGTAGTAGTAGTAGTAGTAGTAGTAGTAGTAGTAGTAGTAGTAGTAGTAGTAGTAGTAGTAGTAGTAGTAGTAGTAGTAGTAGTAGTAGTAGTAGTAGTAGTAGTAGTAGTAGTAGTAGTAGTAGTAGTAGTAGTAGTAGTAGTAGTAGTAGTAGTAGTAGTAGTAGTAGTAGTAGTAGTAGTAGTAGTAGTAGTAGTAGTAGTAGTAGTAGTAGTAGTAGTAGTAGTAGTAGTAGTAGTAGTAGTAGTAGTAGTAGTAGTAGTAGTAGTAGTAGTAGTAGTAGTAGTAGTAGTAGTAGTAGTAGTAGTAGTAGTAGTAGTAGTAGTAGTAGTAGTAGTAGTAGTAGTAGTAGTAGTAGTAGTAGTAGTAGTAGTAGTAGTAGTAGTAGTAGTAGTAGTAGTAGTAGTAGTAGTAGTAGTAGTAGTAGTAGTAGTAGTAGTAGTAGTAGTAGTAGTAGTAGTAGTAGTAGTAGTAGTAGTAGTAGTAGTAGTAGTAGTAGTAGTAGTAGTAGTAGTAGTAGTAGTAGTAGTAGTAGTAGTAGTAGTAGTAGTAGTAGTAGTAGTAGTAGTAGTAGTAGTAGTAGTAGTAGTAGTAGTAGTAGTAGTAGTAGTAGTAGTAGTAGTAGTAGTAGTAGTAGTAGTAGTAGTAGTAGTAGTAGTAGTAGTAGTAGTAGTAGTAGTAGTAGTAGTAGTAGTAGTAGTAGTAGTAGTAGTAGTAGTAGTAGTAGTAGTAGTAGTAGTAGTAGTAGTAGTAGTAGTAGTAGTAGTAGTAGTAGTAGTAGTAGTAGTAGTAGTAGTAGTAGTAGTAGTAGTAGTAGTAGTAGTAGTAGTAGTAGTAGTAGTAGTAGTAGTAGTAGTAGTAGTAGTAGTAGTAGTAGTAGTAGTAGTAGTAGTAGTAGTAGTAGTAGTAGTAGTAGTAGTAGTAGTAGTAGTAGTAGTAGTAGTAGTAGTAGTAGTAGTAGTAGTAGTAGTAGTAGTAGTAGTAGTAGTAGTAGTAGTAGTAGTAGTAGTAGTAGTAGTAGTAGTAGTAGTAGTAGTAGTAGTAGTAGTAGTAGTAGTAGTAGTAGTAGTAGTAGTAGTAGTAGTAGTAGTAGTAGTAGTAGTAGTAGTAGTAGTAGTAGTAGTAGTAGTAGTAGTAGTAGTAGTAGTAGTAGTAGTAGTAGTAGTAGTAGTAGTAGTAGTAGTAGTAGTAGTAGTAGTAGTAGTAGTAGTAGTAGTAGTAGTAGTAGTAGTAGTAGTAGTAGTAGTAGTAGTAGTAGTAGTAGTAGTAGTAGTAGTAGTAGTAGTAGTAGTAGTAGTAGTAGTAGTAGTAGTAGTAGTAGTAGTAGTAGTAGTAGTAGTAGTAGTAGTAGTAGTAGTAGTAGTAGTAGTAGTAGTAGTAGTAGTAGTAGTAGTAGTAGTAGTAGTAGTAGTAGTAGTAGTAGTAGTAGTAGTAGTAGTAGTAGTAGTAGTAGTAGTAGTAGTAGTAGTAGTAGTAGTAGTAGTAGTAGTAGTAGTAGTAGTAGTAGTAGTAGTAGTAGTAGTAGTAGTAGTAGTAGTAGTAGTAGTAGTAGTANGTACCTAGCGCAGCGTAGGTCCATAGTAGTCTGCCTTTCATCTTAAGGCCCCTTCACCTTATTTTCCTTCTGCTTAAGCCTTATCCCAGGTCTATCCTAGGGCTCTTCTGAAAGAAAAGCAGCTCCCACTGCCTGCTTTGTAATTGTTGTCCGTTGTTGGACAAAGAAAGCACCGTGCTGGGCCTGGACACTCTTTCTTTCAGTGGTTTGAGCACTCACATCGGAAGCAAAGCTTGGATCTGTTTTCGTTCTTACAGTTGCCTGAGACATTACCATATCCCAGGCATTTGTAACATCTTGTTACTTTAATTCTTCTTCAAATTCGGCAGCTTACAAAGCCAACTCGTAACCCCCCTTCCTTTTCTACTTGTCTGGCAGATGCTTTGTCCACCTTTATTAAAGCCAGTCTCCGTCCTTTGGCATTTGGCTTTAAGAAAGCCACTTCTGGCTTCTGGCTCTCATGTCCAAAGTCCTAGCGAAAGCCTCTTTGACCTCATTTTTCTCTACGAATGGGCCCAGGTCACTGACCTCCAATGTTACTTTTCTGTTGCTCATTTTGACAGTACCCTATCCAGCTACCAACTTTTCACTTTGCTGTGAGAATGCAATAGCATTCTCTACACCTTTAGCTTCAATAAGTATGTATCTTTTTTCTGTAGTGACAACACTTTGGACTGCCATGTAAGTCTTATCAGGGTCAAAGTTTGTCTTCATCGTCTTTAGCATCTTTGCAAAGGTCTGTCCTTCAGCCATCCTTACTTCTACTGTTCTTGTGGTGTCGACTTTTTCCTTCTGGCTTGTTTTGTCATTCATAGGAATTTCGTTTTGTTTGCCACTGCCTGTCTTTTTTTTTTTTAAGACAAAGCCTGCTGGCGTTTCTTAGGGCTGTCTGATGGGCTTCTATTTCGTTTACTTCGTTCTATTTCGTTAAGGGCAGTATTCAGGGCTTTCTTCTGTACATGCCGTTGGAGATTATTTCGCCTTTGTTCCTTCCACTGCAGACATTTAAATGTTGACTTTTTAGCTTCCGCATCCACTTTTTCTTCATAAATAAAGACTTTTCTAAGCACCTCTGCCTCTAAAAGCCGTTTAAGCGCGGCTTTAAGCCCGTTTTTAACAGCGTTGGCTGTGTTGCCGTACTTATCGTCAATTAATTGTAGGGTTATTGGGTTATTGGTCAGAGTAAAGCGATAGCAAGATGCTAAAACAGTCCTATCTGCAACGGAAAACATTACAGAGACCCTACAATTAATTGACGATAAGTACGGCAACACAGCCAACGCTGTTAAAAACGGGCTTAAAGCCGCGCTTAAACGGCTTTTAGAGGCTGAGGTGCTTAGAAAAGTCTTTATTTATGAAGAAAAAGTGGATGCGGAAGCTAAAAAGTCAACATTTAAATGTCTGCAGTGGAAGGAACAAAGGCGAAATAATCTCCAACGGCATGTACAGAAGAAAGCCCTGAATACTGCCCTTAACGAAATAGAACGAAGTAAACGAAATAGAAGCCCATCAGACAGCCCTAAGAAACGCCAGCAGGCTTTGTCTTAAAAAAAAAAAAGACAGGCAGTGGCAAACAAAACGAAATTCCTATGAATGACAAAACAAGCCAGAAGGAAAAAGTCGACACCACAAGAACAGTAGAAGTAAGGATGGCTGAAGGACAGACCTTTGCAAAGATGCTAAAGACGATGAAGACAAACTTTGACCCTGATAAGGCTTACATGGCAGTCCAAAGTGTTGTCACTACAGAAAAAAGATACATACTTATTGAAGCTAAAGGTGTAGAGAATGCTATTGCATTCTCACAGCAAAGTGAAAAGTTGGTAGCTGGATAGGGTACTGTCAAAATCTTTCTGAGCAACAGAAAAGTAACATTGGAGGTCAGTGACCTGGGCCCATTCGTAGAGAAAAATGAGGTCAAAGAGGCTTTCGCTAGGACTTTGGACATGAGAGCCAGAAGCCAGAAGTGGCTTTCTTAAAGCCAAATGCCAGAGGACGGAGACTGGCTTTAATAAAGGTGGACAAAGCATCTGCCAGATAAGTAGAAAAGGAAGGGGGGTTACGAGTTGGCTTTGTAAGCTGCCGAATTTGAAGAAGAATTAAAGTAACAAGATGTTACAAATGCCTGGGATATGGTAATGTCTCAGGCAACTGTAAGAACGAAAACAGATCCAAGCTTTGCTTCCGATGTGAGTGCTCAAACCACTGAAAGAAAGAGTGTCCAGGCCCAGCACGGTGCTTTCTTTGTCCAACAACGGACAACAATTACAAAGCAGGCAGTGGGAGCTGCTTTTCTTTCAGAAGAGCCCTAGGATAGACCTGGGATAAGGCTTAAGCAGAAGGAAAATAAGGTGAAGGGGCCTTGAGATGAAAGGCAGACTACTATGGACCTACGCTGCGCTAGGTACTTTTTTACCTACTAGCAAGGAAAAGCATCAAGCTTACAGTAGTGCTTGCTAGGTAAGTGGCCTACTATGGAGTGCTAGACAGGGTGCTAGTTCTCAGGGACCCCAAGTCTTTTTTAGGACCCAAGAGGATCAGCACCCCTAGCAAACGATGGCGTGTTAGCTTTTTAATGCTGTGAGACGCGATGGTCTTTCTGGTGGCTCCATACTGAAGTAATGCCAACGCGGTTCCGGGTTGGACTAAATGCCACGCTGCACGGGGGGGGGGGGGGTT
>NW_019384288.1:1757683-1774116 GCF_000648655.2 Copidosoma floridanum | reverse complement strand
AAAAAAAAAAAAAAAAAAAAAAAAAAAAAAAAAAAAAAAAAAAAAAAAAAAAAAAAACTACTATTACTACTACTAATACTCTACCACTACTAGTTTTACTACTACTACTACTCTACCATTACTTCTACTACTACTACTTCTCCAGGTGGGGGCTTTTCAGCTAGTCTTTTCATACTGGGCGCTCTACTAAGTGGTGGATAGGGCCCCCCTATTAAAAAAAAAGGAAAATTAGAATGAAAAATATTGTCATACCATAGTGTTTCTAAAAGATCATGAGCCCTTTAGCTAAAAAATTCTTTCATAGCATTTTATAAACAACATTTACGTTCTCTGTTTTTGGTACAGAGTTCTCATTTTCTTTAAAAGAATGGTTTAAGCTTACATTAATTTTTAGTTCAGGTTTGAAAAAAAATTAATTGAAATTTTTGTGGAACAGTAAAAAAGTTCTTCGGGTAATAAATGGTACAGTTATGACATTGAAATCATTAATATTATAACCTGCATTAATAGGATTGTTATCGCTGTCTTATATAGTTTTAATCACCTTCGAGTTATAAGTAAGAGTTCTTATACTTTATATTTTTTACAATCTTAAGATTATTGTTGTGGTTCTGGTTATCAGATGACAAAATAGCTTTATCTACTAGAATGAATATTACATTTTTTTTAATGGGATAGGGCAGTTATTAATACAAATTTAACAAACGGTTTGAGGTAAACAGCCTGAACAATCAGTTAGTAATAATCTTATTACTATCTATAGTAAGAAAAACGTCCAAAAAATAAGTTTTCTTATAAATCATAAGTTTAAATGTAAATTTAACTTATTCTTTTTTTTGTAATCATTGAAAGTTTTCAATACTGTTCAAATTTAATTAGACTTAATGCACATAATGGTAAGGTCTACGTACCAAAAGTAAAATAAAGACTGAATATAAAAATCCATTTTATGTCTTCTTAAGCAATCCGCCTTAAGTTTGTCCGTAACCATGTTGGCGAATAACGGAGACATAGGAAAACTCGTGGGTGTACTAAATATCTGTTACGAGAATCTTTTATTTTAATAAATAATATAGATGAGCTTTGGGTTCTTGCTGATAAACTACACGAGTTTAATAAAGAATAAAAGAAAGTCTATCTTATTATTGAAGAAAAATGTAGCTTTGCTTCTGTCGAGTTATGTTATGTCTGCGGATCAACGGTCAAGACAGAATTATCAAGACAGAACCATGATTTTTATTATTTTATTAGAATATTATAAGGAGCAGGTTACAATGCATGAAATATGAACTGCATCTCTCAAACCATTTCGATTAGCTTCGACAATCGTACAAGATTTGACTTACTCATTGTCATAGCTGTTTAATTTAAGGACCGTTTTCTGAACGTTATTTAAATTTTAAGAATCAAATTTTTTTTACAGTGTAAATTTTAACTTAAGATGTTATGATTTGTTTAAGTTTAAGGCATAAAAACACAAAGAGCTGTTAGTTTGGTTGCGTATACACGACAAAACTTTAAGTGCACATCTATAGGATGTATTCATTTGAGATCAAATAACCCGATCGGAAAGTTAGCAGGGCTCCCATGCCAGTTAGTTGGGGCCTATGTGAGTTGCTTAGGGGGTACCAAGCTAGGAATGTAATGGGGCTCTAGGTGGGCGCTAACTGGGGACAAGAAAGTTATCGTCTACCTAGCTTTGCCTTGTACGCATCGAAAGATTCGAGAGCAGAGAGGTATATATATATATATTTGGGGACAGCTGTATAACTGTGTATATTGCAGATTGTATGTGTGTATTAAAAAGTAAAGCAGTAATTACTCATATTAAGTATTAAATACGAAGATTTACTCAAGTTTCATTATTTTAATAAATTACTACGAGTGACAAAGAATGGCGTTGATTGTTGTTAAATTGAAAAAGAATTTGTGAGTAAAAAAAATTTGAAGTGTGGAATAATCAATAGTGAAAGTATTTAATAATGAGAGTAATTTTCAAATAAATTATGCTAATGACTGTCATTACGAATTAGACTCAAATGCGTTGCCTTTATTAATTATTAAAGTTTATTTTCATATCTCTTTTTATTTTTCTATCCCTGTGTTTCATAGGTTAATTGGGATGCCGATATTGGCCCCACATAATGCCCCATTATTACACTGCGCTATCTACTTGTATGTATTTTCCCTGTTTGGACCTACATAGGTAACTGGGTAAGCAATGTAGGCCCAACATGAAGCCCTCTTAAGCTTTCCGTTCGGGAAGGTTGTCATTGAATAAGGTTGTTTGTTTGTACGATTACTTAACTTTATTTAAAATCTGTAAAGATGTTCAGCTGTCTTGTAAAGTAGACTATTACGGCAAACTTAGTGGCAGGAAAAATGCTTATGACGAGATCCTAAAGCGCGCGATTTCAAATCTCATGAACTAAATTTTCTATTTACATCAGTACAATGTAACTGATGTTGCACAGAAGATATTTAAGAAAAAAGAAAGATCCATGGAAAAAATGAGGATAAGTTTCATTGAGGATATGGAAAAAAAAGAAAAAAATCACATATTGCTAGAGCTAAATTTCAATTTCTTTTACAAAAAAGCCCCTAAAAATATCCAAAAAAGCCTTTGATTGACATAGCATTTCAAAAACTATTACCAAATATTTAAAATAAAGAAACTCAATTATGGCAAATGCCAAATAAAAGAACAGCCACTGACATTTGTTATAGTACTTTTGGCAAGGAAATTAACTTTTCAATACATAACGTTATATATACTTCTCATATCAAATATACTGACTTTTGAAATGATAAAATTCTAAATTAATAAAAAAAAAATAAAAAAACATTCTACAGCCCAGATTATACTAAGGACGGTTGATAACAAATTGTAGTGCAATATTTATATAAACTCTAAACAGAATTTAAAAAAAATAATCAAGAAGGTTTTCTTCGACAAAAATTTTATTTGCAAACTGGAAAAATTTTTACGTTGATTTAAAATAATGCAATTCTTAAGCTTATTAGGAATTCAAGATAAAAAATGAGCTAACTACGCCACTACTTTAAGGGTGGTCTGAAAAAGTGTAAACAAACTACATAAATTAAAGAATTTCTAAGGAAGCAGTAAAAAAAATTTAAAGAAAGCTAGAACGAATATTGGAGTGATAATTCGACAATATGCTTAAAAATTGTGAAGAGGCTATTAAACTCAAATAATTCAACTTAAAATGACATGATAACTTACTTACTTTAACCTCGATCAAAGATTCACCTATATGGTGAATGGAGGTAGTTCTTGTACTAATGAGGGGAACTTATTGGGTTGTCCAGATAAAGGATGAAATAATAGTAAGACAAGGTTAAATGATGGGGGGGTAGTGTAGGAGGGAGCGAATGAAAAATTTAGCCCTACAGCAATGAGGTAAAAACTGAAGGAATTTTACCTTATTAGGAGGGAGGCTAATGGGGGCTCTTTAAATGAGAATGGGATCGTGAGAGGGTCAGGGTAGCTCAACAGATATTTAACTAAATAAAAAAAAAGTAAGTATCGTGAGAATATTACCTTATTTCTGAGGGGGGTCTAAGGAATATGGAGGGCAGAAATAGGTGATTCTGTGAAAGGAGCCTATAAAATTACTATATAGTATAGAAAAAAAAAAAAAAAATACAAGTTAAAATCAGTGATGTGCCATTAACATTGATATCAAAATTTTAAATAGACTGGAAAAAAATATTTAACAATAAAATACCAACATTTCAGGGAAACTTATGAATTCACAAGCGTTTCCGTAATTAATAACTACCTTTATTTTAAAATTATAAATATTTTTTTGTTGAAATAAATTAAAGACAACGGAATAAAGAAACAGAGAAAATGAAGTTAAAGTTACTAAAAGTTTATTATTTTTCATCACAATTATATTATTTTTATACTGCTCTTTAAACTGTAAGCATTTAAACTCACTACTTCGCTAAAAAAATAAATTTAATTTAAATATTGCAAGTGTTGTGAAACAGATTAATCGTTGATTAAAAGTTTAAACAACTTTTTAGAAACATACACCTAAAACTATGAAATAAGAATTATACTTTATCATTAACTTTCTCTTTTTTATCTTATAACTGATGTAAAAACAAAAAATACAAATAACCTTTTCGTAACTTTTCATTTTTTTTTTTTTTTAAACTTACTGTATTTTTTAAGCAGTTATTTGTATTTTTTACATCACTTGTACCCTTTTAATTATTTTTATAATTTGTTTGACAACTTTTGTTTTTAAACTAAACGTTCTTTCAAGAAATGACTAAATTAACACTTTTTCATATATTTTTATTATACATTGTTTAAGCTAATTTATTTGTATTTCTAAAAATAATTGACATTTGTATTCTAATAGTAAAAAAAAAAAAAATTCTGTTACAAGTAAAGCGTAGGAACCAGTTCTAAGTCCAAAAATTAAAAATTCCGATTATCGGTCTTCACCGCCCAAATAGAAATTTTTTACTCAATATCTAAGTCTCTTGAAGAGTCATTTTTTTGGAGTAAAAATGTATTATTAACAATTATGTACTTCTGCTTTTTTTATTAACGAGGTTTACCAAAAAAAAAAACATCAAGTTCTAGTTTTCTCAACTTTTTAAAGTTCGTCAAACACCATATTTCAGGTAATCTTTCGTAATCCATTCTATAACAAGTTAAACAAGAAGCCTATAAGACCTAAGGATTTTTATCATTTGTACTTAACACACTATGCTAAAACACTAACGCTTATTTGTTGGCTTCTTCTTCAAAAAAGGTTACAGAGTGGGTTACAACGGATTCCTCAAAATGTGGTGTTTGTCAAACATTAAACGTTCGAAAAAAACTTTAATTTTATGTTATTTGTTTTTTAAACCTTCTAGACAAATTTAACAAAAAAAAAAAATTGTCCAAAACACACTTTTACTAAAAAAAATAAACTGTCCAAGAGATGTGGATACTCAGAAAGAAAAATTAATTTGGATGGTGAATACTTGTAGCTAGAATTTTAAGCTTTTTGATTGAAAACTGGTCTAATTGGCTTAAATATTAACAAATTCAAGTTTTATCTTTTAAAAAGCGTATGATTCTAGTTTACCAAGGTTAATTATAGAATAGAATTATTAGTACAATCTTTTTATTGAATTTCTTATATGAATTTGATATTGTTATATAATTCGAATAAGTATCTATATTTATCTACAAAGAACTAAAAAATTATAACAACTTCACTTAAGCTTCCATGTTTTGAAAACAATAAAACATTCAAGTTATACCATAATTAGTTCTTGAAAAAACCTGTATTTCTTACAAATATTCTTACTTGATGCTTCAGGTTCTCTGAACGTTACCTGGTTAAAGATTGCTTCTCGATCTTGTTTGCATTAATTACTATTGAAAACATAAAAGAAAAAAAAATAAATAAAAAATAATACTACCATACCATCTTACTATCTATTATACGATAAGTGTACAACTTCAGCGCTCTACAACTGTGACAGAATTAAAAAGACAGTTACACGATGTCACGCAAACACATCTGATGCATTTTTTATCAAGCACGAGCGTGAGCTGCCATGTTATGCTAGTGTTAATCACCGATAAAAAAAGACTGGAACATTGCTAGATTTTTGCCTGGTTACAATTACTTTTGGTAATAATATTAACGATAATGGAAACTTACACGCTTATATACTTTAAAAAAGTGAGCAGGAAAGCAGATTGCTGATTCAGTGTCAAGACTCGCTACTTATTAATTTATTTAGCCAGGTCTGCCAACTTTAACGTACGATTGCCAATCCAATTGCTAATCAAGTTTAATAGTAGGAATTAAGTAGATTCGTTAGAAATAATCGTTGTAATAATAAACTTACATTTCACTTATAAGTGTTCTGTACAAGTACTTATGTTACACTAACAGTTTTACTCATAAAATATGACGCAAGTCTATCACGAACACATCGACGGTGCCTACGAAAACAACAACTGATGAGAATTGTGGCGAAAAAAGTTACGCCCAGAAAATGCAGTCAAAATAAAAACTTTAAAAACACTGTGGCGAAAAAAATTATACCTCTAAGATATATCGCGTGAACAATGATTCCTCAAAATATTCGGCAAAAAAAATTATATCACTAAAATCTGCGGTGAAAATAATCACACTAACAAAAAAGTGTTAAAAAAATTACTTCATTTAAGTATGCAGCAAAAAAAATTGTAATAATAAGTGTGGTAAAAAAAAAGTACACTATCAAAAAGTGCGGTAAAAAAAATTGTGTCATTTAAATCTGTGGCAAAAAAATGCTTTAGTAAAGTTTGTTACAAAAATAATTGTATCATCAAAATCTGCTGTAAAAAATATTATTAAGCATATGCATGGAACCAAATTTCTAATATAAAAATGCAGTAAGAAATTAAACATTATAATTATTAGGTACATTTATTTAGGAAAATGTTGCTTCAATACGACTAACACAATAATACGGTTTCAAGTATGCATATTGTTTAAGTTGCAGTTTCACTTTTAATTGTGTTACAGATGAGGAACAGTAATATACTTATAATTGTTGCCAGAAGTGTAGATGGGACTATATTTGCTTCAAAAATTTTAGAACAAATTAATAAAAGTAGTTTTCCTACTTCGCGTGTTTTTGGTGTGCCCTTAGTAGAAAAAGTAAGATTCGGTACATAAGTGCCGTCGCTCCGGAGTTACCTTACGTCCCTCGGGCTTGCTTTACAGAATCCTCGGACCACAAAATAGCCTCGGAGACGATGGCGCTTATCTGACAAAAACTACCATATTTTTGGTATGCCGTCATTCGTTTTCGGTCTAGCTATCTGCTTTCCCACCCGTTAATTAAGCAAGGGGCCCCAGAAGGTTATGTGTATTATAAAAATATTCTTATCTTCTTATAATCATTATTAAATGCTACAATCACATATTATAGTACAGTCAAAATTTGATTATCCTACGAAATATTGAAGTATCGACATAAGGAAGGATAAAAACTCGGTTATTGTCAGCTGCGTATGCACAGCAGATAATAAATAACTTAAACCATAATTTATCAAAATTCATGTGGGCAACAGAAGACTTCTTCAATTAAAACAAGAATCATAATAAATAAAGTACAAATGAATTTTTTTTTTTTTTAAGAGTTTCTATCAAACTTTCAGAGTTATAGTCGTTTTATTGACCATTTCCTTTAGATTACTTGTTAAATGGACGACTCTTGGAAAAAATTTTTTCAGATATTATATAGTTGATTATAGCATTTCTTTGCATCAGATCTATTAAAGAAATTTCGTTAACATAATAGCAAAATTTTCAAAACATGGGTGGCTACGTTTTAAAACGCCGAAGCCTCCTTTAAGCCGAACCTGATTTTGCTCTTCAATATATGAAATTGTTGAGCCTTTACTTTCGAAAATGTTAACAACAAGTTATGATCTATATTTAAAATTGAACTATAGTACATTCAAATTAATTCTTAATGTCAAGTTTTGAGTTCATCTTTGTTTGTTTGTTTTTTAGTCGTCCATGTTGCGTAAATATCACGGCAACAGTCGATTTTCTGTCAGCACGCACGGTTTAATATTGATTTCAAGAAATTTGTTAGGTTAGAATTTTCTAATCTTGTAACAAATCAAGCAATTTGCTTGCTGTGCATAGAATTGTTTTGGTTTGTAAGATTGTTTTTTTAGATCTTTATGGTTCGATAAAATATTTATAAGGGATTGTCTAGGATAACTATTAATGGTTTGATGGTTTTCCAATGACATTATTTTACAATATATTCCATGATTAAATGATAGGCTATTTGTTCGTTGTCTATAGCTTTAGAAAATTGTGAAGCTTCTTAACGTCAAGTTTAAGGTTCTATTTTTTTTACAACACAAAGTGCTAAGTAATAAAAAATCAACACTGGTAATATTGGTTTTGTGTTAGTAATCAACATTTAATTATTAATTAGTGAAGCTAGTAAGCTTTCTGTGTCATTGGGTGACTAGCTCTAGTGATTATTTAGCATTTTATTATTTAGTCG
Source organism: Copidosoma floridanum (assembly GCF_000648655.2). The sequence continues at coordinate 1,766,052 of NW_019384288.1, read as the reverse complement.
AGTGGCCAGTAAGCGCTTCAAGTCATCGGGTGATTGGTGGTTGTGTAATTATTTAATAATGTATTATATAATGAAGTTCTAAGTAAGCACTTCAGGTCACCAGGTAGTTATCGCTTTTATTATAAATTAACATTTTATCATTCACAAGAGTGGCTAGTAAGCACCCAGGATCATTGAGTTATAAGCACTTGTGTAAACATTTATCAATTAATGATTTATTAGAGTGGCTAGTAAGCGCCCTGGGTTATCAGGTAAAGGCCGCATGTGTTTTTATTTTTCATTTTATTGTTTATTAAAATGGCTAGTGAGCTCCCTGGGTTATTGGGTGATAGAAGCTTGTGTTATAAATTTAAATTTTACTATTTATAAAAAGAGCCAGAAAACACCGTGGGTCATCGAGTAATAGGCGCTTGTGTTATTATTTATCATTTAATTATTTATTAGAGTGGCTAATAAGCACCCTTGATCATTAGGCGAATGCCACTTGTGTTATTATTCATCATTTATTTATTTGTTAGCGTGGGTAGTCAGCTCCATCCCGAACAGAAATCTTGTTGAGACGATTGAGAGGTCCTCTAGAGAATACCTAAATAGCCTATGGAGGACCTATTGAGGCCAAGTAACATGGTGTACAGTTGATCTTCTTTTGGTATCCTAAATAACTGTGTACCAAACCAAACTTAAAGAGTCTCTAAAGTTAAATAATATATATAAATTCTATGTGAGACAGTAAGATATAATAACGATGAAATACTCTATCATACCTACAGGTATTTATTAAAGAATAAAAAATAGATTGATGCAAAAAATGTATACTTGTTTAATTGACTTTTACGTGCTATAAATCCAATAATTAAAAAAATTACGACCACTTTAACACCACAATTATAATCATTATTTAACAGAAACGTGCAGAGTGAGAAAAAATGTACACATTTGGCATTATACTTTTCAGACACAAAATATCTCATTCTCTTTACCATATTCTNGTGTATATATATATATATACGTATATATGTATATATAGGTTAAATTGTTTTTCATTTATTAAGCGATTGCCATCATAATTTTTTTACTCAATCTAGCAGCTCTCTTACTCTGACAGATTAACTCTATTTCTGTCACTCGTTTTCATTAAATTCACACATATATTTATTGACTGGAAAAATGCTTTAAATTTAGTTATGTACACGGTTATTTAGAATACCTAAAGAGGACCAACTGTACGCCACGTTACTTTGCCTTAGTAGGTCTGCTGTAGGGTACCTATAGAGGTCCTCACGAACTAAGGAGGTATCCTTAATAGATGAGAGCTTGTGTTAAACTTAAAATTTTATTATTTATCAGAGTGGCTTGTCAGTACGCCGAGTTATCGGGTAATTGGCACTTGTGTTATTAATCAATATTTTATTATTCATAAGAGTGGCTAGGAAGTGCTCAGGGTCATCAGGTGATTGGCACTTGTGTTATTATTTAACATTTTGTCATGTACTAGAGTGGCAAGTAAGCGCCACCAAGTATTGGATGATTATCATGTGTGTTATTATTTAACACTTTATTATTAAGTACAGTGGCATTGATTATAGTGGCTAGTAAGCGCCCCTGATCATATAGTAATAGGCAATTGTGTTATAATTAAAAGTTCCATTATTCAATACAGTGGCCAGTAAGCACCCCGGCTTGACAGATAATTGGCTCTTGTAATATTATTTAACATTTTATCATTGATTAAAGTGTTAAGTAAGCGCTCCAGATCATCGAGTTATAGGCACTTGTGTTAATATTTAATATTTTAATATTTAGTAGAGTTGCCAGTAAGTGTTTTGGGTCCTTAGATAATCACTGCTTGTAATATCATTGGTCATTAAATTATATTATTAATTAGAGTGGCTAGTAAGCTCCTTAAGTCCTTAGGTGATAGGAGCATGAACTATTATTTCAAATTTTATTATTTATTAGACTGGCCCGTGAGTGCGCCAAGTTATCAGGTAATTGGCACTTGTCTTATTAATCAACTTTTAATTACTTATAAGACTGTCTAGTAGGTTCCCATTGTAATTGGGTGATTGGCGCTTGTGTTATTATAGAACATTATATTATACAGTAGAGTGGACATTAAGCACCCCAAGTCATCGGGTGATTGGCGCTTGTGTAATTATTCAACATTTTTTATCAACACGCTTTTATAAGCTTCCCTTGTTACTAACTTTGTGTGTAAGAAAATCTGGGAATCAGAATTTGACACACTTTTTAGTCTTTGATTAGGATGGAATTTCGCACACCCTCAAGTTTTGGTGACAATACATGACTAGCTAAGAAGTGTCATTACAAATCTAATTTGGTGGCCTTCCCAAGATGGTGGACTAGGTATTTGAAATGCACCCTTTTGATGTGGGTATTAATTGAAATAGTTTGCTGTCAGGAATACGAAAAAAATCATCACGTGATCGAAATTTAACATGGTGGCCGTTCCAAGGTGGTGGGTTTGTTATTTGGCTCACAGCCCTACGATTTAGGTATAAAACAAAAGGGTTTGCTAAAAATAATGCAAAATGACATTTTCTTACCAATTATCTGGTCATGGGTATCAATCAATAAGTTTCTACGAGAGAAATACGAACATTTAACTTTAGGTCTATGAGATCCCGCCTAAGCCAAGGTAGGATACATGCCGAGGGCTGAATGATATGAGGGTGGTAAAAAATACCATGTCGGTAGCATTATCTCAGCGCACCGCGCGCAACCCTATTGTAGTTAACCTTGCCTCCCTACATCAACCTCTAAGGGGGTCGACCTTCTATGAGACTCAAAACCATAAAATGAAAATAATCGTTTAAAAAACTAAAAAATTCGCTTTTAGCATGCACTAAAAATTACAAAATAATTTGGACATTAAGTTTGATGACTCGAGAGTTGTACTTTTTGCCAACTTTTCATTAGATCGCAAATAAACATAAACAACTTCAGTTTATGATAAACGATGAATAATTACCTACATCAAATGGTTACAAGTAGGTTATTATCTTTATTAAATATTTACTATGATTCACTATGAAAGAAAGCGTGGAGCGTTTATCTAATCTTTACTCTTTTTCAACAAAACTTTTCACGCTTTCTTTCATAATCAATCATAGTAAATATTTAATATAGATGATAGCTTACTCATAACCGTTTTGCATAGGTTATTATTTATCGTTTATCATAAATTGAAATTGTTTGTGTTAACATGTGCTCTAATGAAGAGTTGGCAAACAGTAAGCTCTTGAGCCATCAAACTAAATGTCAGAATTATCTTGTAATTTTTAGTGCGTGCTAATTTATTTAATAGAGTGGCTTATAAGTACTCTGGATCATTAGACCTTTGGCACTTGTATTATTTATTAATATATAATTATTTCTTAGTGTGCCAGTGAGTCGATTGGGTTATTTGATTAAAGTTGCTAGAAAATAATTTCTTTGCCGATTACTTATGATATTATACAATACTTCTCAATATTTTTGTTAAAAATAGTCAAAAAATCCTGATGTATAAATGATAATGCATGTTCATATACTGACACACACAGACAGATATTTTCTCTAGAGTCCTCTAAAACTTATTACGGAAGCAAAAATAAATATGATTTTGTTTTTGTTTTGGGCAGTAATTTAAATTGAAAAGAAAAAATGACAAGCGTAACCTAATATCATAAAAATGAATTATTAAAATCCTAAGATTTGTATGACTGATCCCATAAATAGAAAGGTTTAGTAGAAAAGTATAACGAATATATTGTACAAGATATACCAGTGAAAGCATTATAGATACTCAATTGATCGATTACGTAATATACAGTAATTACATTTTGTTTGCTGCACATTTTAAAAAGTAATGTCTTATTACCGCATATTTTGTTGAATAATTTTTTTGTGACACACTTCAATAAAATTATTTTTTTCTTCGTCCTTCTGTTGCTGTTATAGTTTTTGCCGCACTATACAGAAAAAACTTTTTTCATGTAACATTTTTACGCTGTCATTTTCATCGCCGCAAATTTGTAGCTTGTTAATTTTTGCTGCACTTTTATTGCTGTAATTATTTTTAGCCACACTTTGCAGTACGTTGTTTTTTTCTCCTCAAATTTTTTGGAAGTCATTTTTACGCCCCACAATTGAAAGAGATAATTTTAGTATCTGCACTTTAAAAGCTGAATTAGTTTTCTTCGTACATGTCAGTACATACTTTCTTCCTCCGCAATTTTTTGCGATGTTATTATTTTTCTCGCACTTTTATACTTGTAATTGTTATTGTAGGCACCGTCGATATGTGCCTGTTTGATGAATTACCGGTACCTTATTATCCATAAAAATATTTAGCGTCTGCTGATGTTTACTCAAAATTTTAACATTATTGTCACATTCCCAATCCGTTATTACGTTATAAAAAATGCTCAAGTTGATTGAATCATTAAATTTTCCTTTATTTTGACGTAAGTTTATAGTAGTATACAGAATACGTTATTCCTGAATAGTCGAAGCGAAGGCATTCTTCGACACAACTTGAGCTCTGGTCCATTGCTATCGAAATAAAAATACTTGAGGCAATTAATTATTGTAATGATATGGCTTTTGTAAGTATTCCAATAATGGGTAAGCCCTATCCAACACAACATAATATGACATGTAAAAATTGCTATTTTGTATTTTACAAGTGATGGGAATCTCGATTTTTCTTCGTTTATGTCTTTAAACAAAGTAGAGGCTTGAAAAGTACTAAAGTCGTTCTGACCCCCAAAACCTACAACATCTATAAGGATGTATTTGTCATTGGCATTCAATACAGTTTGTTATACCCATTAAAAGAATCTCATGTAGTTAAAGTATTGTTAACCGAAATAAGTCGGTTTTGAAATAGTTATTTGGTGGCCATCAATTGATCTAAGACAGTGTGGTACATTCTATTTACTTTCAAACTCTTCAGATACTTTTAAATATTCTTTTACAAATGGAATCGCTACATATAAAGGTTTCGAAATTAACCACAAATAATTTATTATTTAGGATACTACTCAAGATACAGTTGAAGTACCTGTCTTGAAAATAAATTTCAGCTGAGTGTAGAAACTTCCGATAGGTAAGAACCTTAAATGTAATTATACGATTTGATGAAATAAAGTCTAAAAAGAAAAGAAACTTTCGATAAATAATGTTTGAAAAATTTCAATTTTTTATTACAATATAAAATTGTTTGAATAGAATTATCTGAGAGTTTAAACTAACTGCTCTTCTACTACAATAGGTTTTAAGGGAGTTGGGTCACTCCCGTGGAGAGGTGAAGGGGAGCACGTGTATGTTCATAAGGCACCGTGCTAAAGTCTGCTGTACTAACCTAGCCTAAAAATATGCACCCTTTTGATTACGGAAAATGCATTTGTGCTTGACTCGCCAGTATTCGTTGACGTTTAAATAAAATACTTTAAGAAAATTACAGAATATTCTTCAAAGTATTTCGTTTCTCATGGTAATAATTAAATAGCCTTAATACTTTCTCTATGAGAAATAAAAAATAAGAAGTAAACGGTAAAGTCAGTCTGATCTTCTTTTAATAAAAGTGTGCTATAAATTTTCAAAATTAGAGGTTTTAATGGTTTATTATTAAGGTATAAAGTCTCATAAAGGCCTATACCAAGTTTCAGGTCATAATTTTGAGTAGAACGGCTTCTAGAAGTGATTTTGTGAAAAGCTATCGCGCCACGTAAAAAGTCCAGCTGACAGCAAATAGTTTACTCAGTGTATCCTTGTCTGGCACATGAATGAAGCATACAAGCCGGAAACAAATTTGTTTACGTTTGTGCAAATATCTCCATAACTGCACACGCAATTTTATTGAAACTTTGCACGTATACGAATGAAGTTGTCATAAATAACATTTCAGTTTTTCAAGACATTTTCATCGCTGTGTCAAGAGTTATAGGTATTTTTTTTAACTTTTTGGATAACTTACATTTGAGCCCATGTTACAGACGACGAAAAAGGGACACTTCATACATTTTTTTCTCAAAATCTGTAGACGCGATTGTGCTTAAATTTGGTGACTGCATCCACACAATGTTTCTTTACACCATAAATTTTTTTAAAAATATTTTCATCGTTAAGTGAATTGCAACCCAACTCCCTTAAGTGTAAATAACACCATGTCTTATTAAGTGAAATACTTCATTCAGACTAAATTTACTTTAATGTTAAAATATTTACTTTTGTATGTTTTTCGAACTTCTTAGAATCGCCCTTTAAGACGTAAAATATCATGAAAATTTACTTAGTAAGTTTGCATATGTCGTCTAGGCTGCAGAACGTCAACTATATCTAGAGATGTAGTTTTGTTATGTAATAGAAACAATAGTAACAGTTGTTGTCTGCGATCATTTTTTCTCGACTCCATCCGTGGAACACAAAAAACAAGTAAGTAGGTACAGGAAAGTACTGGGCGAGTAGTAATTTTTCGATATAGTTATCTTTTGTTTGGTGTTGGGTACCTAACACACGATTAAATGTTTGTTTTTCTTTGTATTATTGATTTTCGTTTTTGATATTAATGTTTACACATATGTAAGTATAGATCCATATATATTTATATTCACATACATCACACACGAGATTTTCGATCAAGTTCATGCCCGAGCACTTATGACGCCACTCACTTGACCCCACCGGTAGCTTTAGTAAATCTTTGACTCGGCGACCATTGTACGGTAGTGCGTTTGGAATGCTTAAATCTCTTGAGCAGCATCTGTCTTGCTCACGTCTGCTTGTCTGTATCACTTAACACCTCTAGAGGTATCGTAAATATTTGTCCAGGCAGTGTTTAATGAATGTTAACAGTAGTAACATACTTCATCTACTGAAAAAGACATCAGAAAAAGACTTTCTATTACTTTTATTTGGAACATACTCGCTAATATTGCCAAGAATGTAAGACTTAGCAATCTGCCTTGCCATCACGTCAATTATACGCTGTATAATAATATTTATGTGGTGCTTATTCTTCTACAAGGAGACACGTGGCATCACATAGGGCCCAGCATCACATATTTATATTATCATCAAGCGTACCAACATGATGGCAAGGCAAACATGGTAAGTTATGGCAGTATTTGGAAGCAAGTTCGTTTTTAAGTAAAGAGATGGAAATTTTTTTTTTAACGTTTTTTTTCGTTAAATTGAGTGTGTTACCACTATTAACATTTATTATACACTGCCTGGGCAGATAATTACGACATCCTAAGAGGTGTTGAATGAGACAGACATGCAGACGTGAGCAAGACAAGAGATGTTTAAGAGGTTAAAATAGCTTGTACGCATTTCTGTACCATTGTCGCCAAACCACTGATCTATGAGAACTACTGGTAACGTGGACATTAGGTGAATGGCGTCATAAGTGCATAAGCATGTACTGGATTGAGAATCTTGTGCTTTAAAAAATTAGCTTTCAAATAGGTCTCCTTAGACAAGGTTCATTTAAATAAATGTCATATGCATTTGAAAAATCGACCTGCATCTTTTTAATAGGACGCAGATCTTGTCAACAGCTGAGTTTTTCAGTTCTAATAACTTATTCCGAAAAAAATTGTAAAAATCTCATGTTAAAAAATAAATAGGTTTCTTAGGATGATAGAAGTTCAAACAACTCAAGATCATAAGTTTTTGGAGTGTGAATATTAATGAGTCACAAACTAAAAAAAATACTGTTAGGCTAAATTAAATAATAATTTATTACAAGTCTACATAAAATAAGTCATATGGACGATTTAAACTATGTGTTTTTCATTTTAAATCGTCCATGTCCGTTGTTGAAGTGTATGTACTACTAAAATTTCTTTCTATGTAGCATCGTCAGCAATGTACTAACGTATGCCTTCAATGAGTAGTTGTATTGTGCCGACCAGTCTACTCTCACCTTAAACACTTAATTCTACGTACAAGCGCATAATAGTTGTCTCATCCCGTTTATTTATTTTGTTTATTTCAATTGATGTTAATTTATATCTTTAATTAAACAACAAATTTTATATCTAAAAGTGTCCCTAAAAACGCTCATAATTCACGTAAACATCGATTAATAAATGACTTATTCTAACGCTGGAGAACATGCATAAATTAAATCATAAGGTCTCCACTCCTCCTAAGGGTAATTCTTTGAAACAAAGAGAATCCACATAATGTAAACAAGTGCCAACGTTGACTTGTATGGAATACAATTAAGGTAGCCCTTCACATTAATATTAGGCATACGTTCTTAACTAATAGTAGACAAAAACTTTCTTTAACGTTACCTATCAGTGTATATATATATACATATATATATATATGTATATATATAAATTAGTTTA
>NW_019384288.1:1737047-1753445 GCF_000648655.2 Copidosoma floridanum | reverse complement strand
TTTTTTTTGTTAGCATTTATGATAAACTATATGTAAAATTTTTATGTGTATGTATTATATTATTTTTAAAACGAATAAATAATACCAATACATACAAAAATTTATATTACATTTAGTTTATCATTCATACAAACCGTGGAAGTTTCGTATCAAGATGACTTATTTTATGTGTCAACTTATAAAGCCATATCAAACCACGAAAACTTAGGTCTATTCCTATTCTGTTTTGGATCTATGTTGAAATTGGTACAATTGGTACAATCGGTACAATATAATACATGGATTTATGGGATCTATTATTAAGTAATAAATTTTTTCCATACATATAGGAATATCAGAATCATGTTGTTTTTATTAGATACATTATTACTTATAATTCAAAACTTCTTTCCAAACTGTATTTTCAATACTGAAAATGTTTTCTCTATCAATTTAAACGAAAATTTTATTTTCATTGTTGCATCTCGGTAGAGCAACGTATAATGGACAATGAGAAAAAAGAGGTTTTTTCAAGTATAATCCTACGTTATCAAAACTTTGACCTTAAGACTTGTTTATAGTCATAGCAAATGCTACAACTAATGGAAATTGTTTTCTACATAAAATAAAGGTTAATAATCAATTATTTTCAGTATTTAATGTTATTCTTGAAATAAAAACCTTATTACCAATTTTTTTTCTCGTCACTATCTCACCTTCTACGTTATACTTTAACAATTTAGTAGTTCGCAATCATCCAACGAAACATAATCCGTCTGATGTGCTCAAATTTCAAATTAACTTTACTATTGTACCTATTTTAAATTTAAGTTCATGAGGTGGCGAGCCTTTACAAACATTGTTTAACATTCCTACGGGAAAATTTATATAAATATTATCATCTGATTTATCAACACCTTTATAGGTTGCAGTATTGATGCTGTAATAAGTTTTTGTCTCTCCATTCAATTTACTTAAAATTTTATTGTTTAAAAAAAAAGTATATTCATTATGTAAAGTGAGAATTACATTATTACCAAAACAGTTGTTGTAATTATTTAATATTTTAGTACATACATCCAATGTTATCCAGGATTTAGGAATGTTAAATGTTTTTATGTTCCCTTCTCCAATTCTTAACAATAATTTCAAAAATTCTTTATCACTAGAACTAATATTATTTTGTAATCTTACAATTCAAAATACTTTCATTAAAATAATAATTTAATAGTTTCTTCTATTATTGTAGTTCTGTTACCATTTTTTATAACTGGAAAAATTTGTAAAAAATCTCCTCCTAATACTATTAATTTATTACTAAAGCAAAGTTTTTTTTTACACAAGTCTCGCCACGTACTATCATCGATTCCTAGAGCTTCTTTCGGAATCATTGAAGCCTTGTCCCATATTATTAAATCAATTTCCCCTAATTTTTTTTTTTTCAGTTTTAAATTCTAAAAATACACTCTCAATATTATCTAAATCTAAAGGTAAACGGAAAGTTCCATGACTGGTCATACCTTTTGGTAGTAATACAAATGCAATTCCTGTTAAAGACATTGACAAAATATTTTTACCTCTAGAAAGAAAATAATAAATGAGTTTCTTATATAAGTAGGTTATTCCGGATCCTCCAGGACCACCTATGAAATATACTTTTTTTTCTTGTTCACAAATAGTTTAAGCAATTTTCTTTTAATCTTCATGTAAATTTATGTACATTATCATATCAAATCCAAACATCTTGCTCCTTTGTCATAATCAATAAAATAAATTACACGCAATATACTTGTTATATAGAGGATAACTTTATTTTGTACATATCGTCAATATTTTGTTTTTATTCGGAAAAATTCTTCAGGACGCTATAAAAAAATGTATAATCACAACAAGAATGATTTCAATGTTACAATAAGCAATAAAGGTTAAATGTGCAGCTGCCAAAATTACATGTCAATTAGACAAAAGAGCGCTACTAATTACTTACATAACTTAAACAATAAATGAACAGCAATCGAGAAAATAAACTATTGCATAATATCAATAAAACTTGAGTGTGTATACGAAAATACAATTATAAAAGTTGAACATAAAAATGCAAAAGGCTACAGACTACATGTCTTCTGGCATTGATCAACGAGACCATGGAGATTAGAAAGCAACAGTTACAAGCATGAGATATGAATACATATGAGTGCCGAATGTGTAAGATCTATTATACATTATAAAAACATATGAAACGTGTAAAGATTTTGTAAGAACATAATAATGTTAAGGTTTGTTTAAAATTTTGTGTCTTATGTCTAACAAAAACTTTTTATATAAATAGTTTTACTTGTTGGTATCGAATTGTCTATTGATGGTGTTCTTATGTAAAGTGATAAACAATATTTCAGCAAATTCACGCTTATACATGATAGCCTCCTAATCCAAAGCCACCACACCTTCTAAATCAAAACTCTGTGAACACTCAGAGGAGTGCATAAACAAAGCTGACTTAGTTTCCTTATTTCTGATATACCTTTCGTGTTCACTTAATCTAATCTTTAAAAATCTTTTACTTTGCCCTATATATTTGGCACCACGACCACAACTTATCATATAGACAATACCACTTTTATCCAAAAGTTGCCAAATAAATAGGGCAAAGTAAAAGATTTTTAAAGATTAGATTAAGTGAACCCCGAAAGGTATATCAGAAATAAGGAAACTAAGTCAACTTTGTTTATGCACTCCTCTGAGTGTTCACAGAGTTTTGATTTTGAAGGTGTGGTGGCTTTGGATTAGGAGGCTATCATGTATAAGCGTGAATTAACTGAAATATTGTTTATCACTTTACATAAGAACACCATCAATAGACAATTAGATACCAACAAGTAAAACTATTTATATAAAAAGTTTTTGTTAGACATAAGACACAAAATTTAAAAAAAAACCTTAACATTAATATGTTTTTACAAAATCTTTACACGTTTCATATGTTTTTATAATGTATAATAGATCTTACACATTCGGCACTCATATGTATTCATATCTCATGCTTGTAACTGTTGCTTTCTAATCTCCATGGTCTCGTTGATCAATGCCAGAAGACATGTAGTCTGTAGCCTTTTGCATTTTTATGTTCAACTTTTATAATTGTAATTTCGTATACACACTCATGTTTTATTGATATTATGCAATAGTTTGTTTTCTTGATTGCTGCTCATTTATTGTTTAAGTTATGTAAACATTAAGTAGCGCTCTTTTGTCTATTTGACATGTAATTTTGGCAGCTGCACATGTAACCTTTATTGCTTATTGTAACATTTAAACCATTCTTGTTTTTAATACATTTTTTTATAGTGCCCTGAAGAGTTTTTCAGAATAAAAACGAAATATTGACGATATGTACAAAATAAAGTCATGCTCTATATCACAAGTATATTACGTGTAATTTATTTTGTTAAGTACATGATATTAAACATTTTTTCTCTAAGCATAACGGAAAGTCCAAAAAAACTCTCCACGTACCACAATAGTACCTTCTGGATGGTGTGGAAATTTACTGATAAATATATAACTAATGCTTAACCATGTAGATCAAAAACTCTTTTTTCTCACAAAATTCTGGACACTAACCTCTCTCCACTATTAGATAAAATTAAAGGACTCTCCTTTCAAGTTAGAACAGTAGGGGGTTGGCGTGCGGAGTGCGCAGAGTGGCGAAACCCTACTAGTTTATATATATTAAAAAATAATTAAATTATTTCCATCTTTAAAAAAATAGCTTTAAATTACAANAAAATTGAAAATAAAGATTTTCAGGATAGTTTTGATATGATCAAAATTAAAATACAAAATTTTGAGTAAAACTATTCTACCAAGTACTTATAAAAATGTACAAATTCATTAAGATATGAGACTATAGTTTATATTGGATAAGGTACTTAGATTTAAGTACAAGTGATGTACAAAAATATTTAAAATAAATTATTTAATTTAAGTAAAATAATTGAACAACGTAATTTTGAAGTAATAAAAAGTAGATAACTTGAATTAAATGTATGTTTAGTCGAGAGCAACTAAATCGAGTACCACCACGTGGACCAAGGAGGGTTGGAACTCACGGCACGTTCATCCTTATCAATACATTAAAACCGTACTCAAATTTATTTATATCACACATACACGCTCGTTATGCGCACTTCTTATTTCGCTCTAGATGTTCGTTCTCTCTCTCCTTTTAAAACCAACTTCTTAGTCTGTCTTGGCCATTTTCAGCATTGTTCGTATCTCGACACCCGATTGATTCTCAAGATGAATAACACCTTCACTTATTGGTACGCATTATTAAAAAGGGATGGTTGAGAGAGAGAAAAGGTATGGTCACTGGAAAAATTCGGTAGGCCTCGTTCAGTCTGATACTTACCTCTGTCAGAGCGGTCTCCAGCTGTTTTTTGAGAAGTCGTGTAGGTAGCTTGTCTTGGATAATTTTGCTCATTTGTGTTTTGAAGAAGTTTTTCATTGCATCGTGATGAATTAATGTGTTTTTGCATCAATTCATCTTTCTTCGTTCGAATCTAAAATATCACGTCAACACTCACCACCTGCTGTGAGCACCTATGGTGAACGTCCACACTCGCGGAACCTTGATACACAGATGAGAAGGATGACTGTGCGGACGAGCACTTACACTCTTACTCTTACACATTTACTCCCTTACATCTGCACACTAATTCAAACCAGGTTATTATTTTTTTGTTTTATTCAATTTTGTATCAATCGTTTTTTACTGTAAGGGGGCTTTCTCGCAAGAATTTCCTCCTTTGAGTCACAAATTGTATCTTCATCAAAGGCTCATAAAGTGTGTTTCTTGTTTAGTTTGACCCAAAATCATCTTATCCTTTGTCAATAACGTAAGAACTGTCAAAATTCATTTTTTTTGTCTAATGTAAAGTAGTTTCATATTTTAGAGGTTATATCATTGCCTATAAATTAGGATATTTGTCTTGTTCCTTCGCATCATTGTATTACTTTTCTCACGTTTATTTTGTGTTTTCTTTGCGGTTTCCCTATTTACTATATCATTTATGAATCAGATGGCTTTGTCACACTTATACGCAGTTATTAGGGTAGCATAAGGCCCATATGCAACAATTCAATGTACGTTCCTGATTAGAAAAAAATCATGATGCCAAGCTTAATCGGAGGGATCAATGCACGCCACCAATATTGAGCCAACTTTAGCAACGAAACGGTTAGCTGGTCAGGGTACAATTTGGTCTGACTTGGCTTGACTACCCCAAAGCCATTCCTTATTTTGGTCCGTGCATGTTTATAATATGTATAGGAATGCAGCAGAAAAACGTCGAAAACTACATCTGCACATGCCTCGCAAGAGTTTTAATGGGTATACCTATACATATTATGAACATGCACACCTACATTCATAAAAATTAGCAATGGCTTAGGGACAGTGAAGCCAAGTCAGCCCGAATCACGCTCTGACCAGTGCCCTGCTTCACTTTTAAGCTTGGACTAATATTGGGGACTTAGCAGCCAATCTTGAGCTTGACCACTCTGATTTAAATTTCCATTGGATTTATTCTCTTTTGCGCACAAATAACGATTTTTCTCTCCTCTTTGTTAACATATAATTTTAACAAAAGTAGATACTATTATAATGCTCATACTGGAGAGCCACATCGTAGAATATCTTTTTCTTCTATAATTGAGATTGTTGTTCCTCGTATCAAATTAGGTTTAAAGATTACTCATTGTTATAGAGACAACGCTACAGAACAGATGGAAGTACTTAGGATACAAACTTGCTTCAAAACATGAATTAGTTCACTTTGATGCATCAGGGCATGGCTTAGATGATTACTACGAAACAACATTTCCTTGCTACAACTCATTATTATTTTTGAAAATCAACGTGAACTCAGCTCAAACAAAATTTATAATATTTGCCGAAAGAGTCAGATAGATTGTCTGTTGAAAGTATCTTGATTATTATAAATCAGTGCAAAACTACCTTTTCAAACATGGGTTCAAAAAAAAAAGAAAAAAACAATCTGCAGCTGATCAATTATTGGACGTTAAAAACTGAAAAACGGTGCTAAAAGAATCGTTGATATTTCAACAATTCACAAGACAATAAAACAGATCCACTGAAAACCCAAAAAACGAGTATGTAGCCTGCAATAAATGCACGATGGCGACGAAGCATGTCCGCAACATACTTTTAAAATAAAACTTGACTTTTCAGTCTGATGTTTCAAGGCTAATCTTTTCTTTTGTGTACTCAAAGATAAAGTGGGAAAATAGAGCTCTTTTTCAGCTAAACTTCAGAAAAATAGGTCAGTTAGTACAAATTTTAATTTTTGTATTTCTTAAAACTTAAGAGTATAATGCAAAATTAGAAATTTAAAAAAAAAATATGTTGTACAATGCGTATGTAATTAAAAGTAGACTGGAGCAATCATTTTTGGTATGTTTAACACCATGTTGGCATCGAATTCATTGGTTAGACTTCACATAAGTGCCTTACAGTCGAACATTTTTACACATAATTTTAAATTAGGCTGTTGGTGTTCAGAAGTAGGAAGGCTGCTCTAGTGCCTTCAATGATGAGTTGGAAGATTTTCTCCTATGGAACAGTTTCTCCCTATTTCATCTTAGAATTATTGATGTCAGAAATGTATTAGGCGCATGTTTTGGAAGTAACAAAGTGTTCCATTAAATGATTTATAAGATCATCTTATTTATTTATTGTTAATTCGTCTAGACAACTTCTTGCTCTACCCTTTAGCCTAGAGATGACTGTTCTTAAAAACATAGGTTCTTTCACATTTGAGATGAGGGACCTACCGTTTTTAATATCTTGCAAGATATCTCTGAGTGGTGCATTTTGGCCAGTATATATGGTTATGTGTAAGGCAGCTTAATTGATACGTAAAGCTGAATTATTTAGGGCTACATTACGTAATAATTCAAGAAATTTAAGTGATTTATCAGCTCATCTTGCCTTGTGGTATTGATTCAGTAACTGTATCCTTGTAGCAACATTCTCAAATCCTTAACTATCTGATCCATTATATGAAAAATAGTTCAAAACTCGATAAGAAAAGAAAATAAAGAAATGAAAAAAAAAAAAAAATGAAAACGAAACAAAATAATAGAAAAAAAATTTTTTAATTCAGTTAAAGCATACTCTAAGTAAAAGAAAAGGCTTAGTTCCCACGAGGGATGCCAATTTGTTACGTCCAAATTTCTATAAGTAGAGGGTGAAGCTCGTAGATCATCCACCATCTTACTTTTTTCCATTCCAACTGCTAGCATCCACAGCAACAGCATCAACATCAACAACAACACTAACATCAGAATCAATCATACCAGCACCCACACGAACAGCTGCAGTATGAATACCAGCAGCAACACCAATATCGATAGCAGTACGAACAACGTCAGATGTATACACAATTCCAATGATCCCCCCCCGCAGCTGTTAAATATTGTCTATTTCTACCAGCAGCAAATCAAAACCCTCACTTAAAGTATGGCTTATCACTTACACTATCGATGCAAAAAAATCCTTACACTATACCTTCTTAAATTTTTCCAATTCCAGTGGCACACAACTTTAACTTACATTCATTCGACAACTTAGTGCCAAACTCTTCTATTAATCTCTATCTCTGTAAAAGATTTTATAGAGAACTAAATGCAACGTTTGGAAAAATTGGTGTCTCATGACTTTGTTACGAAATCACAAAGTAAATTTTATATTTAACTGAAAATAACTTAAAAGAAAATGAGTTTGTTATTGTCCTTGATTTTTCCAAGAATTATGCGCTTATTTGTTAAGAAGCAGCTCAAGCTTTTCACTGGAACAATAACCAGTGCACAATATTCTCAGTAACTATTTACTACAAACAAAATGGTGAGCTGAAAAATATTAACATGGTGCTCCTGTCAGATTGTCTCACACATAATACAGTTGCTGTCTAGATGTTTTAAACAAAAATAATCAGTTATTTAAGGAGTACATTCACAAGGATTTGATTTTTCATTTTTCAGATGGCA
Organism: Copidosoma floridanum; assembly: GCF_000648655.2. The sequence continues at coordinate 1,745,396 of NW_019384288.1, read as the reverse complement.
CTCCACAACATTTCGAAAATAAGAATGCTTTTAAAAATCTACCATTGCATCAGGAAAATTTCGGTATCCATGCAGAGTGGCACTTTTTTGCTACCTATCACAGAAAAGGGTCATGCGATAGATAAGAAGCAACAATCAAGTACAATGCATAAAGAGCTAGTTTAAGAAATCCAATTATTTTGAACGCTCTCTCCTTATTTAAGTGGGCTGAAGATATGATGAAAAATATTAAAATTTTTTTTGTGCCCTTTAACGAGTACTTGACTTTCTCTAATTTTCTCGAAACAAGGTTCTTAAGTCGAAAGACTATTAATGGTACTTTAGGTTATCACGCATTCATAACCTACGAAAACAATAAAAATCTTATTGTTAAAACCATTTCAAGCTCAATTCAAAGTAATAAAATTGTAATCTAAATAAAAAAACTCTTATTTCTAATTATCAAAATTTAATTATAAATATAACCCTTTCATGTTTAATTTTGGTCATATAATGGATTATTATAAAGTGTAAGAAAAAACAACCTTACATGTAAATGTAAAATATTAATGCTAAATAGTTGTTGTTTGGTAAAAAATAAGTTCCGATAAAAAACTTGAACACCACTTTTTTCAACGCTTGAAACTTTATTTTTTCACCTGAGTCCTAATGCAAATTTATATGTTTTATAATTGTTTTTTACGTACAATTTCCTGCTCTTTCTGATAGGTAACTCAGATTTTAGCTAACTTGATGGGATAACACTGAAAAATTAATTTTTTTCAATAACGTCAATTTTTTCAGTGTTAATGCAGACGGGACAAAATAGACATCACCATAAGAAAGAGCACGAAATTTTACGTCGGTACTCAACTACTCCTAAAAATTTAGTTTCACAGGTTATATTGAGAAAAGATAATAGAACACATTCTTGATTTAAGAAAGTCAAATGTAAAACCAACCTTGGAGCTCGTGCTTAGTTTTTTGCTTTACTTTGAAAAGATTTCTTACTGTCCAAGGAAATATTAAATATGAGTTCCTTAACAATTAAATAACCGATATATTCCAGCTTTTTAAAAATCAGACGTGTTTACGTATGATAAATCGAATAATGGTAGTATTTCAATATGAAAGTGATATGAATAAGATATCACTTAGCTTCGCTGATGTCTTACTAATTATTAGATATGAGTGAGTAAGTATACTTACCCTCAAACTCCAAAAGTTACAATATTAACAAATAATTCATTCTGGTCTACTGTTAGAGAGGTAATGATTTTCTTATGAGTTTTTTTATTAGTATATAACGCACAAGTTTCTTATTTATTAAAAGTTAAAGTGTTTATTTTACTGTTTTATCATTTATTTGTGTATCTTAGTGGTTTTTAGTTAAACGCACTTGATACTGAAACCAAGTATCTGAAAGTATATGGGAATACCGTGAATTTTTTTTTTTTTTTGCTAGAAATGCTTTTATTAGTCTTTGATTTAATTACTTTGTGTTCAATTTAGCAAAGTTTTATTTAAGTGAAGACCAAAATTATAAATAAGTGATATTTATTCAGACTTTTAAATAATTATTTTACATCGTATTAAAAAGCATTATAATTAAGTCTAATTTTTTATTCATTATTCTTTGAATAAATTAAGGGTAAAGCCTTTATAATCTTTTTAAGATGGAGATGGCACTCGTACGAGATATAAAATAATAAAGATAATGCAATATTCAAAGAAATCTTAGTTTTCAATTAAATATGAAACCTAACTTACCCTTGCTTTGATTCTTGTATTGAAATGAGTTCCCTCAACAGCACTTCCTTTCTGTGGATACTGTGAAAGAAACATACAAATTGACGTGTTAACACAATAGTCTTATAACAAATATGAAGAAAGACAAATATCATGTACGATCATCCCCTGATACGTCTCTGACTTTTTTCTATATAATTACATTTTGAATGTTTTTTCATTTATGTTCCAGTATAATTTCTTTCTCTAACTCATTTATACATTCCTAATGATTTCATAACGGTCAATGTATGACCCCTGGCTTATCCCACTTTCTGTGCATAAATTTTTGTAACACTTGATTTTGTTAGTATTAAAATTTGGTGCGCTTCTTCGTAGTAAGGTACCGTTACCAATATACTTATATTACAAAGAATCAGAAAACATATCATTTTTGAGCATATATTTTCGATATTATATGTCTGACCTTGAGTTTTGGTAGTATAAGTATGTAATCGTAAGCTTACGAGGTATAAAATAACATTTTTGATCACGGTCAGATTCACAAGACTAGCAGCCCAAATGTTGTAGCTTTTATTACTTACTGGAAACATTTCAGCTCCTATTGCACGCATACTTGATAACTGTCGGAAAAGAGCAATAATAAATAATGATTGACTTAGAACCATTAACTTTCTGCAATTGATTGAATAAAAGTGGTTACCAAATAAGATAACAGATAACAATAAAAAAAGACTACTATAATAATAAAAGTAAGTATTCCACTTAAATATCTTAGAAGTGAAAAGGTTAGTTTGACATTATATTATTGTTATTCAATTAAACTTTTACTTGTTCCTTGGTTCGTATTCTCAACTTTTTCTGTTGCAGAAAATGCTTTTTCAACTTCGAAAGATAATACAGCCACTGTTTTTAAAACAATAAACAAAAAATAACGACTATAATTAGCCAAATTATACTGTAAGCTTAAATACGTTAGTTTGAATACACGGTATAGACTGTATGTATTAGAGATGGTTATGAAATTTCAATATCTTAAGCTTTCTCATAACCAACATAAAAAAATACTGGAAGATTTTTGTAACTTGTTCTAATATACGAGCCTTTTATTGTACAAAAATTTTACAATAATAATTATAGTATTTTTATGTAAATAACAAACCTAAAGACGAGGATGTTGTAATAAGTATTAAGTCTCTTTATAGATGCCATTTGTTCGATTTTTTTTTAAGCACAGAGAACTTCTGTACAATTTTTTTTTACCATTAAAAGCCTAAACTGTCTAAAAACGCTTTGACGTACACGTTCTTATTTAAACCTTAAAAAAATAATTAATAGTTTAAGTAAAAATTTGATGAAATTAACGTACAGGCTGGCGTAAAAAAAGTTATTTTCCAAACGGTAAAAGATATTCTTGAATCGGTATCAATGAGAATTTAAATTGCCGTAATTGTAGAATGATCTGTGAAAATGAGTATGCTGAAACAGTAAAATCTTATGACTGCTTTTTCATTGTTTATTATTGTGCATGATAATTGAGACCGATCTGGCTATAATTATTGCTATTCAAACCTTAGTTCTTCTTGTAAAAACATTTTTTTTTTTTTTAAGAATTTGCACGAGATTAACTGTGCAGACTAATTTTTAGTAAAGTTTTCTAAATTTTTTTGCTTGTTGCTCTTGGTGTATAACACAGGGATGAGAATCTCATATTGCTTTTAAAATGTTTCTGAAATTTTCAAAATATCTGCTCATTTTGTCTTCTATATGTATATATACATTTTTTTGTTATAAGTTTTGCATTTATTTAAGTGTAGTGAGCGCCCTTTATGAAAAATATATACTATAAGGACGATAACAACGCAAGTGAGTAGTACGGCATGGTATGTTGTTATTACATTTTTTTAAGCGGTAGAAATAGTTGTTTGTTCTTGAATAAATTTTTATAACATAACTAAAACGTTAACAACGAGTATTATTTATAAGGTACAAATGGTTAAAATTAATACCCAATCTTTATAGATAACCTTGAATAGTATTTTGAAAAAGAATCTTATTACCAACAACGGGGGACATGTTTAGCAATTCAGTAAAATTTTGAATTTATTATTCGGAGTTCTAAGTAAAGTTTTTAAATTTATCTTAAGGTACTTATAAAACGCTTTAAAAGTATTTAGTACTGTTAGAGTCCTCTACAATTTCTCTGAAGTTCTCTTCACGTCACTGTACTTGTATTTAAAAAAACTACTCTTAATTTGTTAGGCTGACCTTTTTTTTTGTTTCAGAAAATTTTTAAATAACTATTAAATGTTTACCAATTGATTGAAGCTGAAATTTTCAAAAATCTAGCAACTGAGTATGATGATTTCTTATCTGCAAGAATGTTTACATATTAACTTTGTTAAAAACGGCATCCCAGACATAAATAAATTTTTCTATAAGATCCCTTAAAAATTTTAAATGCACAATACACTTTGTTATTTAATTTTCTAGGTATCTTTTTTCTTGATAAAAGCTAATACTAAATCCCTGCCTCAGTCCCTGTAGTCCAGCACTGTGTGATCTTGTAATGCGTTTGCTCGAAATTTCATGCTTCGAGAAGTTATGTTTTGATGTTCCACTGTATGTGCGTTACATGGATGATATTCTCATATGTGTGCCTACTAAATATATTAATTATACTAAAAACATTTTTAAAAGCAATTGTCCGGAATAACAATTCACTGTTGAAACATGCAACAACAACAGCATTAGTTCCTTCGATTTAAAAATTATCAATCAACAAAATTACATAGTGCTAACTAATTGGTACCAAAAACCCACACATTCAGAGTGATACTTGGATTTTCTCTCCCACCATCAAGTACAATATAAAATAAGTATTATTCACACATTAGTAGACTTTCCCATAAAATTAGCAGACACTCAATTTATAACGATAATTCAGAATTAATCAATAAATTCTTAATAGCTAACAACTATCCTCTAAAATTTAATGATAAATTTTTACACAAAAGAATAAATACATTAAAAAACATGAGCATGATTGACATTTGCAACAGAAAAAATAATTACTATAAACTAATATTATTATTACTGTATATTCCCCACTTGCACAATCATATTAAAAATTTTTGTAAGAAGTATTACATCAGTCTTGTATACAGCTTAAACAATAAATTGAATTCGATCTTTTCACTTAGAAAAGATGTAACTGATCCACTAAACAAGAATAATGTCGTTTACCACATACTATGAGTGAATTGCAACTGCTGTTATGCCGGTCAAACATAGAAAACTGTAAAATTAAGAATGGCACAACATAAAACAGACATAGAGAAAAAAATGGATACGTCTGTACTATCAAAACATAGCATTGAAACTACACACAACTCCAATTTTGAAAAAATAAAAACTTCAGACACAGAACAAAGTTATAAAAAGCGCTTGTTTTTCAAAATGTTAAATAAACATTATTTCAATAATTATATTAATAGACAACAAGATACAGAAAAATTAAAAAACTGTTACAAGTCTCCCGTGAAGTCAATTAAGAAAGGAGGCTAACTTGATGCACATGATTTGAGGGTCCCTTTCATTTATGGTATTAGGAAAATGTGATCTGTTTACGTGTGTCTCACAAGGAACTGCTGGCAATTTTTATTTGATTATATTATGTGCGTATACTGTGTCATTTGTGTAAGTGTAGGGTAAAAAAAGCAACGGAACTTGAAACTCTGACTTCATTACGATTTTACATCCCCTTCGTAAGAGTTTGAGGTATATTATATACTTTACTTAATTTGCGTTTATTGTATTTACTAAAACTTGTATTGTAAAGAATTTTTTCTTATTACTCATAGATTTTTGTACCTGATGAGGGCTAAGACATCCTTTAATTGGCCTAAACATCGTTTTGTTTTTTAATAAATACAAAATTTGGCAGTAACACTATCGGACTCTATTTGAGTTATTAATCATCTGTCATTTGACGTCTTATATTAAAAAATGAAGAAATTCACATACTAAATGACTTACTACAAAGTGTATTTCATATTTTTCATTAATGTTCTTCAATAAATTAACTCATATTTTGGAAGAAAAGGGCTTCTATAAGTACAAGGAGTTTGTTGTTGACCCTTTTTTTTCACGGAATGATTAATATTGGTAAAAATACTATAGTCAGTAAGATAAAAAACTGTAACTGAGTCCAAACTATCTAAATGTAATTCTTAATTGACCTACACTAACACACGAAAATGAAATGTTTTATTCATTTCAATCTAAATATCGAAATATAGATCGTCAGATTATTTCATTATGTAATTAGATCTGGAAAAATCTATCATTAATTGAAAAAAATTTGAACCTTAATTTTTTTGTAGGGCTCAATTCAGAACAGGCTTCTAAATGTAAAAGTGACATTTGCTAGTTAGTAACTAAGAAAGTAATTATTTAAACTTATTTATTTATCAACAATTTTGAAAACTTCAAGTCTGAAATGAAAATTTTTTTAGGATTTTTGGGACGTATGGAACAAAAAATTACTGAAGATGCAAATACTTAAACTTAAAAGTTTTTGTGTAAAAATTTTCAAAGCTTAAAAAAATGCGTTATTCTTTATTTTCAAGCCTCAGAACATCTACAATAGGGGTAAATGGGGGTATTATTGCAGTTTTTTAGTGGTTAGTTTTAACCGTTTTTCTAAAAAATTAGGTTCGTCAAATCGTGGTGACTTTTTTTTATTAATGTTGGACTTAAAAACTACTGAATTCCACTTTTGTAAATGTAAAAGCTCATGAATATTGGTTTAAAAAGAGGTTTTAAATTTTAGCTGCCAATGTTGGTATTATTTTGGTCCTGTATGTATCATTGTGCACGTATTATTGTGGTCAATTTCAATGCTAAATCAACGAGGTATTCGCAATAATACCATCAAAGTGAAAGAGATTACATGTGCACCTGTTATTGCGGACGTGATTTTTTGATATGCAAATGTAAAGTTTTTAAGGCTATTTTGGAACTGAAGTTTAATGAATTAGGTAGTCTACAACTTTATTTAATGATTTTAAGTGTTTTCTTACCATAACTTATCAGTTCAATTAAAACGTACGCATTATTTAAGAGTACCGCAATAATTGAAGCAACCGCAATAATACCCTTTCTTACCCCCATCATTTAAGGAGAAAAAAAAATTGAGCGCCTACATTATATTGTGTATAAATTAGTCAGGATGTTTCAGTGCAAGTACTCATACTACTGTACATCCACTTATATGTACTCACAACTCTGAACTATCAGTTTCACAAAATTTCTAAACATCAATAAAACTAACAATAAACAGCATAAATTATTAATAAATAGGTAGTATTAAGGAGTTAATAGTAGTTACCTGTCATTAAATAATTTTAATCGTTAAGGTAAAGGTACCGATTATGAGCCACTTACTCACTACCTTTTTGGAATCATGGTCATTGTAAACTAATAATACGTTTTCTTTTAATACTTCCGATTCCTTCTTGAAGCGCTAGACTTATCAAATGTGTACCAATAGTAATAATTGTGAAAAAGAGTGTTGAAAAGATTAAAATTCAGAAAATGCCGACATCCTTTTTTGTATGTATTATGGGCCTCTAATTTATTTATGTCACTCTGGCCCATAATCTTTGTCCACATTATGGGCCACTTTTAAGAATTATTACACACAAATAAATCACACGTATTTTTTATTCCTTGTGATATTTAAATTAACAAATGCTTTTAAGTAAGATATAGTTCAATTTATTTTCACCAACGGGATTACTTTACTTGGCTTAAAGTTTTTATAAATTCTTGTGGCCCATAATATGTATTTTGTAGGATTTTACATGAGTCCATATTATGGACCACCACATTGGCCCATCAGCATTGGTATATAAGTATACTGAAGGTAAACAAAGATTCAGTCTTATCGTCGTTTTAGGTTAACTCATTTCAACTCTTGATTTTAACAAGTTATTCGTGTTCTTAGGTATACAAATGTCTTCTTTGGCTTTATAAATGTGTACAAAATATCAAAAAACAAAAATAATATTGGTGAATTACTTAAAACAATGGTAAAGTTGCTTACTATCCATGGCCCATAATATGGACATGCTTTGATGGACCGTGAAAATATGTGGGCCACCTTGCTAGTACTGGCCCGTAATATATACAAAAAGAAATGATATGGTCCATAAGTTAGGCCACTATTTTATTTAAAAAATCGGATTTTTAATTGAAAAACTAAGATAATCACGTAAATCTACAAGCTACAAGCTATTTGCAACGTTATCATAACATTACGTACAAATTTCTTGTTATTTAATAAATTGCAGTTTAATGAACGTGGTCAAGAGCCTATTATGCACTTACTGTCTTACAACGCCTGTTAGATGCCCCAACACTATAGATACGAGATTTATCTTTTTTTTATGATAAAAAACTTTTTAAAAATATATTAGTAAATAAGTCATATTAAAGTGTGAGACTTGAATTTTCAGGTCCACTGATTTTCAAGACAATAAAAGTGACTTAAATCCTTTATTTTTGACGATTACTGTATAGGTGGCCCATAATATGGCCGGTGGCTCATTATAGGTA
>NW_019384288.1:1692843-1732932 GCF_000648655.2 Copidosoma floridanum | reverse complement strand
AAAAAAAAAAAAAAAAAAAAAAAAAAAAAAAAAAAAAAAAAAAAAAAAAAAAAAAAACTACTACTCCCGGGTGGGGTTTTCGCTAGTTTCTCCATACCAGGCGCTTCCCCGGATGGCGGATAGGAGCATCCTCTTAAAATATGAGGTAACGATGGGCAGCTAAAGTGGCTCTCTATGGTGGTAGTCGGGGGCGTAGATCGGGAGGCGTGTGTGGCGTTGGCGTGTGTTTCTGCGGCGGTGTGGATGGGGGACTAGTGCCCAATGTCTCCATCGGTGTAGATGCATGGGCCGGCTCTGCTAGTGCTCCTTGTTCTTCGCTTTTTGCTGCTGCCGTAAATAATGGCACTCCATTGTTTGATGCAGGCCAACAAAAACTAGCACCCATCATATATAAAAGTAAGCAGCGGTTAAAACATTTTTCTCAGATACATGCATCACACACTCTCACTAAACAAACACAGGAACACCTACCGATTGTTCTGGGTTGCGTGTGGCGGATCCTTTTCCGGGCCTGCTTTGGAGGCCTGGCGGTGGGTAAAGCCAGATGTTGAGGCCTAGATAAGTCTGGGTAACCACATCTAATATGGCTGTACGCCTCATAAACCAAAAACACGTGGTGGGCCAACTAACCTAGGCTTACTACCACTAAGGAGGCTACATGGCGGTACCTTAGTGCCTTACGCCAGCCCGTTTTGTTGGGTTGTCTGCGCGGTCTTGGGACTGTACACCTGACGCTCGTCTCGCTGGGATAATCCTTTTGTCCCAACATATACATACCGTACACACGAACACCATTCTTACACTTGTTACTCAACGCCAGGGCAGTCTCCGTGGGTGGGACTGAGGGAGAGTGGTGACTCCCGACCAGCCAGACCAAATAGCGGTTTTTTCTGGTAACAGACAGGGCTGCAGCCCTCGTTTTAACCCTTTCCAAATACTTTTTTCTAGCAAAAAAGGGTAGTGCTGGGCTTCGCGGGTCAGTACGACACTTAATAAGATGCTAAAATAAAAAACGTTGATGCAAAACTAGTACCTCAGGTGGTAACCTCTCTGAGGGAATCCGCTGGCAGTTCGGATCCTGTTAAAGCCTGGGTGACTGTCACTAGCCTGACGGATTCTAGGGGGGGGGGGGGGCACAAAGACGTGTCTCATGATCAACAGGGACTGTGAAATATTCCATGGCCTTTTCTTACAGATAAAGGACGAAAAGGAAGCCTGTTGAGTATAGGCACTAACGACACTGAGGACAGCAACGTGTCAGTATTTAGCAACCAGACCTAGGAGAAACTTCCCTCTTTAGAAGAAAGTGTCGCTATGCTTAGAGTAAAGCGACAGCAAGTTGCTGAGAAAGTCCAATCAGCAACGAAAGACATTACAGAAACACTACAAATATTAACCGATTTGTACGGCAACACAGCAACTGCTGTTAAAAATGGGCTCAAAGCCACGCTTAAGCATCTTCAAGAGGCAGAGGTGCTGAGAAAAACCTGTCTTACGGAAGAAGATGTGTATACAAACGCTTAGAAGTCGTTATTTTCATCTCTGCAGTAAAGGAAACAAAGGCGAGATAATTCTCAACGGCATGTACAAAAAAAAACTCTGAATACTGCCCTAAAAAAAATAGAACGAAGAAAAAGAAACAGAAGCCCATCGGACAGCCCTGAAAAACGCCAGCAGACTATGCCTTCAAAGAAAAAGAAATAGGCAGTGGCAAACAAAAAGAAATTTCTCTGAATGACAAAACAAGCCAGAAAAAAAAGGGGACGCCACAACAACAGTAGTAGTGAAGATGCCTGAAGGGTAGACCTTTGTAAAGGTGCTGAGGATAACAAAGGCAAAGTTTGACCCTGATAAGGCTAACATGGCAGTCCATAGTGTTGTCACTACAAAAAAAGAGGACATTTTTATTAAGGCCAAAGGTGTAGAAAATGCTACTGCATTTTCACAGCAAATTGAAAAGTCCGTAGCTGGACAAAGTGCTGCCAAAATAAGCAACAAAAAAGTGACATTAAAGGTCTATGACCTGGATGTCATTGTAGAGTAAGATGAGGTCAAAGAGGATTTCTCTAGGACTTTTAGACATGAGAGCCACGAGCCAGAAGTAGCTTTCTTAAAGCCAAATTTTAGAGGACTGAGGCTGGCTTTAATAAAGGTGAACGAAGCATCTGCCAGACAAGTAAAGAAGGAAGGCAGGTTACGAGTTGGATTTGTGAGCTGCTAAATTCGAAGAAGAATTGAAGTAACAAGATGTTACAAATGCCTGGGATATGGACACGTCTCAGGCAACTGTAAGAACGAGAACAGGTCCAAGCTTTGCTTCTGGGCTGAAAGCTTAAACCACTAAAAGAAAGAGTGTCCAGGCGCTGCACGGTGCTTCTTTTGCCCAACAACGGAAAACAAGCACGAAGCAGGCAGTGGAAGCTGCCCTCTATTTAGAAGAGCCCTTAAAGAGGCCAGGGATAAGGCCTAAGCAGGACAAAAATAAGGCAAAGGGTCCTTGAGTTGAAAGGCAGGCTAACGTGGACCTAGGATGCGATAAGTACTTTTTCACCTTTCTGCAAGGGAAAGCATCAAGCCTCTAGTGGTGCTTGCTAGGTAAGCGGCCTACTATGGAGCGCTGGACAGGGTGCTGGTCCTCAGGGATCCCGAGTCCTTTTCAGGACTTGAGAGAATCAGCACCTCTAGCAATTGGTGGCGAGTTAGCTCGTTAATGCTGTAAGACATGATGGTCTCCCTGGTGGCTCTACCCTGAAGTAATGCTAACGCGGTTCCGGGACGGATTAAAAGCCATGCGGCATGGGAGGGGGGTTTAGTGGGTATGGGTGGTCTTGTACAAAAAATTCATCAAGTCCCACACTACCGCTGTTTCTGTGGTGTGCCTCAATGTATTTCCACTTCCTCCGCAAAAAAAAAAAAAAAAAAACTACTACATCTCACCCTGTAGGGGCTGCAAGACCTTTTCGCTGGTGAGGGTGCCTGGCTTGGGATGGGGTTGTCGCTAAAGAAATAGGTGATCATTTGTCTGAATGTGTAAGGAACTGGGTTTTCCCAAAAACAAAAGAAAAAACAAAAAAGGGGGAACTTTGAAAAATGAATAAGAGTATAAGTGATATTTGCGTGTAGGGACTAGCGCTCGAAGTTAGCTGTCTGGATCCTCGAATGAAAACCAGCCCACTTGGAGGGCTGGCAGGGGCTGACCCCTCGTCTAAGCCACTAAGAATCAGCCTGATGTCTTGGTATGGTGGTGACTCTGTCAGGTCTCAACCAATTCCCACCCTGTCGTGTATAGAAGTAAGTGGTGGTTATAACATTCTTATTAGATTCATGCTTTACACTGCCACTAAACAAACACAAGGATACTTACGGAATGTCCTGGGTTGCGTGTGGTTGGGCCTTTTCCGGACTCGCGTTGGAGGCCTGGCAGCGGGTGAAGCCAGATGATGAGGCTTAGGTAAATCTAGGTAACCACATCTGATATGGCTGTACGCCTTACAAATAAAAAAGACGTGGTGGGCTGACTAATCTTGGCTTACTACCACTGAGAGGGTTATGTGGCAGCACCCTAGTGCCTTACACCAGCTCGCTTTGTCGGGTTGTCTGCGTGGTCATGGGATTGTACAACTGCTGATCGTCTCACTAGGATGACTGGAGTGAACCAACATATACATACATTACTGACGAAAACCATTCTTAGACTTGTTACTCAACGTCAGGGCAGTCTTTGCGGGTGGGATTGAGAAACATTGGCAACTCCCAGCCGGCCTGAGCAAGTAGTGGCTCTCTCTGGTGAGAGAGAGGGCCGCTGCCCTGGTTTTAACCCTTTTCAAATATTTATTTTCAGAAAAAAGGGTAGTGGCTTCGTAGGTCAGTATGCCACTTTAACAAGTTGTCAAAATGAAGAAGCTTGTCCTTCTGGACAAGGGTAAATCACCCCCGTAAGTCTTTCTGATAATTAGTACGGGTTTTGAGGAGGACAATCGATGGTCATGGCTGTGGCTGAGGTCTTTGAGTTGGTGAGGCAGGCATGGAGACCCTTACGTAAGACGAGAAGCGTTTGTGTCCTGGTGACTCTCGACGTTAGAAACGCTTTTAATTTTGCCGAATGGTTTAATATAATGAGGGCTTTGAGGCGCCAGAATGTACCGGAATATCTTAGAAAAATACTGGATAGCTATCTTCAGGATTGTGTACTCTGGTACGACATAAAGGATGGCCCAAAAGAGAGGCGCCTGACGTCAGAAATCACACAGGGCACTGCTGTTAGCACTGAGTTATGGAACCTGGTTTACGATAAACTTTTGAGCCTTGAAGTGCCTCCAGGGGTCAAGCTAACGGTTTTTACTGAAGACATAGCACTGCACGTCCTAGCGAAATCCCGAGAGGAGGCCGAGCGTAAAATTCGGTGGGCAGTTATGATAGTGTTGGAGTTGCTGCGGGATCACGGTTTTGTACTTACGATTGACAAGATGGAGATGGAATGTCTGAGAGCGCCTCATTTCGGTGCAGCGCATCAGATCTCTAAGGATCACTTTAGCCTACCGTACGGTTTCCTCTGCTGCTGTCATGGTGATAGCACGAACGATCCCCATTGTGTTGCTTTTAATGGAGCGATGAAGGAAATTCCTGTGCTCCGGTGATGAAAGTGATGGTGACAGGAACCTAACATTCTGATAAGTGCTTTTAGAGAGTGGATTTGCTGAACTTAAGGATACTGTTTGCGTGGGTAGGGAGAATAGAGACAAAAATCTGGCTGGTAACTTCAACTGCAAGGTCATCGCTTAGGGGGAGTGAAGAACCAACTCCAGGGGGTGGGCAGTGCTAGAGATGGCCGCAAGGCTAGATCTCATCGTCATAAGCTCTTGTGGTTTAGCAACGTTTAGGCAGCCTGGTATTTGGGCACAATGATCAATCTTACATTAGTGTCACCACAAATGGTGGCACAGGTGCTTAACTGACACGTCCTGGAGGACTACACGGCCAGCTATCACCAGTTTGTCAGCTTTATGTTAAACGAGGACCATGGAGCAAGCTCGCGAGAAGTAAATTGAAGGCACGTTGCCGGGTAAAATGTGGCAATACTAAATCGATATTGGTTGTATCTTGATTGGTTCTATTGATTAATTGTATGGTTGTACGTATGTCAAAGTCAAATTTTATTTTTAAACTTATAGTTAGGATCAAAACATTATTATCTAGCAGACTACGCTAAGTTAATATTGAATTTTGGATCACTTATTGAAGTATGGACTTTAAGATTTAGATCAAAGCGTACTATTTCTTAGCATGTTGTGTGATTTACCAAAAATTTTATGTATGTAACTAAATCCTTAGCTTTAAAACCTGAGTTACATTATAGTTATGTTCTCCTTGTCGGTAGTGCTAAATATGATGAAGTTTTTTAAGAACAAAGTGATTTTTGTATGTTAATTCATGCAACCAATATTTAGAAAGCTATTATAAAAGCAAATTTATCTAAAGAAGTGAAAGAGTCTCACAAAAAAACTGTAAATCAAATAGAATATACGAAGAAGTGTTTCTTGGTATTATTTTAGAAAGGCTATCAATAGAATATAAGCATTGAAAAAATATTCACAACTTTTATGGATTAAACAAATAAATCACACCTTCCTTATTAAATACTTAAAACTCACTTCCTTTCTTACGTAAGAGGTTACGTCATAGGAAAACGATGGACTACACCTGTACTTTTTTCGAAAATTTATTATATTTAAAACGCTTGTTAGAATATAGAATCAGACAATTACGATATCTCAAACCTTGTCATGGTTTCACAAAATGTGATTTATAGTTTGTAAGTTAACGTTTTGTAAAGTATTAATTCATACTCCCCAAAAATAAATGCAATCATACACATCTGCTGAAAATTTATCACACTGTACAACCAAACAGTATTACAGAAGTAATAATAAAGATAAATATGTACCAATACATAATTGTTAACAGATATAAGTTATTTATTACGAGATAGTAAGGCTTGTATTGTGAAATATGAATTATTTACAAGTTTATCAAAATTATCGTGTAACTTGTTATTTAATGCGTTTGCAACATACAGGAATATTGAAGGAACGTCGAACTGTACAGATTATAAATTTTGCCTATTACATTTACTTCATTTTTTCCTAAAAATTGCTTTGTAAAGGTACAAGAAAATATATTCTTGAACATTCTTTTACAGTACAGTATTGTATGATTTCTTTAACTTTAATCGGTCAGTTTCGTAGATTATACGGTGCCTCTCTCTAAAGTAACCTTTGAGGAAAAAGAAAAAGCTATTCAGCTGATAAGTTGACAGGCTGTTCAGAAAGTCATCAAAAATAATAAAGTAAAATTTACATTGCCAGACAAAAGTTACAAGGTAAATAATTTTATCGACGACATACGTCTTCATGTATGATGGCTCGTGCGTATTTAGCTACGTAATTTAAAATTAGATCTTTTAAGAAAACTTGAGTATAAAAAGTTTTTTTTCTAACTCCTGCAGCGTCGTCCGTTAAAATTAGTTGTGGTAGTATAAATTATATATTGATAAATCTTCTGGAATTATCGGTTGTTAAAAAAAATGTTACCAATGTAATAAAGTACTAAGAAAGGTACGAATTCGAAAAAGCGCTTAGAAATTTATGAATGCAACTAAACTCTATGAAAAAAAGAAATCCAAGTGAATGTTAAGAAAGGTTTTAATTTAGGCAAGCACTACGAATGATACCAATTTGGCTAAGATCTATAAAAAAGTTATTCTACTATGTATGCTGTACCAGTACCTGTCTTTGCTCTTTTTTGAACTTTCACTCTCCCAACATATGTTACGCAGTACTAAATAGGGTGAGCACTAAAATCCTTTGCATAACATGGTGCCACTTACCTCACGAGCCACCTCAAACTTTAGAGCATAATTAATTGTTATCAACTTAGTACGTAACGATCCTACGCTCAATATTTCTTTTTTTCTTTTTTTTGTTCGTTTGGGAAGAATACTTTACCTTAGTTATACTTAAATAAAAAGTTTCCTAAGGTTACTTTTACTGTACAGTTTTGTTAATTTTTAACGTACCACGCAAACTTTTAAGGATATTTGTGTCTCTCAATAAGTTTTACAAGTTAAGACAAATGACTAACTTTTTGTTTTACAACTTATTTTTCTTCATTAGTTTTTGATGCATACATAAATACATTTATAGTTATTATGGTACTATGTAACTGTCAAAGATAAGAAAGTTGAAATTGACGACAACGATATTTTAGTTGCATATGCTAAAGAAATATTGGGTTAGAAATTTCCTCCTATAACATAATGCGTGATACCTAAAGGATTGAATTTTAATAAAACCAGAGAAACAAACTAGTAAAATGCATTGTGTGATGGTGACCAAGAAAACGTAAATCCCCAAAGTGCTTCAGAAATACAAGGTAAAAAACTTTACTTTTTATTTTCCGACTAATTCGTTGCAGAGGATTGTTTTACTTAAGTCGTAAATATTTTATTGACTCAAACTCAGAAAAAAATAATGGCTTTTTTTATAAACAAAAAACTATTGAGCCCTCTTGACCTATATGCTGTGACAAGGGTGATTGCTGAGCACATAATTGAGGAACTAAACGATGGAAAATATGGGACTGCATCAAAAATACCTGCAATAATGTGCCAATTATATCAAGTAACATTTATTTAAGAAATTAGTAAATACATTTTTGATAACGGCTATGAGTCTCTGAAAACAACCGTATATAATTGTGTGAAGTACAAAAGTATTGTGTCCAAGCCTAAAAAAAATAATTTATCGAAAGATTCTGATGATGAGGACCAACGCAAGCGACGAAGAGGGAAGCAAATAAAAATTAGTCAGAATAAGTACGGATGTGTTTATTTTGCTCTAATAGTGCTAGGCATACAGTTTTAACTATCTCAGGAATTAAAACAGTTATAGTTACTAGGAAATTATACCAAAAATCATCAATATAAAGAAGAAATCTCTGTGCTGGTGAGAATCTCGTTCAAAGGCAAGTATTAAATAAATTTAACAGAAGATTGACACAAAGTATTCATTGATTGGCCTTATTAGTAAGACTGTTCATTTATTATCAAACATCCATCACAGTTATTAGATTTCGATGTATCTAAGACGTAAAATAAAAGCTGTAGTTCTGAAGCTAAAACATTCTGACGATTTTTTACTATTTTTGACAATACAAAAGGCAATAATCATATGTTTGACACACTTTACAAAGCTAAAGATGCATGCGTCTTTTAGAAAAACAAGATACTTAAGACATTTTTTGTATTTCTGTTGCTGATATGCTACTTATTTCAAAAACAGAATAAATTTTATGATCAATTAAACTTGCACCCCTCATTCTTGTCATTCAACGTACAAATAAATAAATTTATTGTCAATATGTAAATTTTACGCTTATTCTATTTTTTTTAATTTTAGGAGAAAAAATTTATGATTCAAAAGCCATATGTAATGCTGTTTTAGAACGTTCAATCCTCATGCTACATCAAAACATTTTGCAAGGTATTTTGGTTACGTTTCTTTTCTATTATGTTTTTGAATACAATTATTTAGAAAAATACATTTGAACCTTGAATTTATTCGAAGGTATAAGTTATAACATTTTTTTATCGTACCAAACTTTATAAATAAAGTGTGTGTGTGTGTGTGTATTTACACATAACAACTTTGACTTTATTTTTAAGCTGCAAGTAAACTTGAACTTTAGAATAATACATTAATGTGAATCGTATAAAGAATTTAGTCAACAAACGCGATTTGCTGTGTTATCAATTAAAAAAAAAATAAGATAATTTTTTTAATAGTTCCTAAAAGCACTCTTTAAACGTTTTAATTACAGATTATTCCAGAAAATAAACCCAAAATCTAGATTAAAGAGAGACAAGTGGGGCCAATGCAAATCCAAGTATTTTGCCTCAGGAGTTTTCAAGTTAGCACAAACATTAAAAGTATTCAGCAATGATTAGAAAAGTACATGATTAATTAAAAAAATTACACTTGGGCTTAAAAACAAAAATATTAAATGAGTTTATTATCAAATTATATTCAACGAAAAACAATCTTTGACCTACTAACAGAGGATGTTAAATTAAATTACAATTTATTGCCGATTGTAAGATAAAATTATAATCATTTTAGTACGCACTATAAACACGTTTAGTGGATAACATACAAAATAATTCTATATGATCTTGTAATAAAACAGTGGCAATAAAAAAAGTATTTGCAAAACTAATGTTAAAGGAACTTATTGTGCACTCATTTTAGTACTTACGTACTTACATACAAACCATTATTAAAATGATGAATTTATATTAATTAAAGGTTTTTTCAAACATTAATCTTTAAATTTTAGAGCAGTAAACTAAGAAAGTTAAAAAATAAATAATTGTAATTTTAGTAAGACTTGAAAATGTATTACAACTTTAAGACAGAGAATATAGAATATACTCTTCTTGCTTAGAAGGCCAGATCAGCCGTTGTCGCGTCCGCAGCATTTTCTCTTTATATTTTAGTTAGGCCCCCCATAAGGCAGAAGGTGTTAGTGTTGGAAAGTAACCAGATAACTTACCCATGGATGCCGATAACTATTACCTTCCGAGCAGCATGGCAAAATGCCTATTTATTAGTGTCCTATACAGTACTGATTTTTGAGGCAAAACTATTGAAAAACACGTCTTAGCTACAATTAGGTAATATAATATCGATAATAAAACTATAAAAAAAAGTTTAACATTAATTCCTCTTAGCATGCATATCAAAAGCTTGTTTTTGGGTTCACTGTACTTCATCCAACTTTTTTTTATTTACTTCTGTATTTTTTTTATAAAGCGTACAAGAATCTTTTAAATCATTTTTGTGTAAAACATTTCTTAAGTAGTACATGTATTAAATATTTTGTATTTATTTTTCATAAAAAAAAAAACACAAACTGTTTATTATCACATTTTAACACAAGTTAACGTACATTGAAGGATTAAAGACTCTTAAATATAGACATAAGCGCGCAAAAATGATTACGTTGTAGACTATTTCTGTAAATTTAATGTATCAAACGGTTATTACTAGATAAAGTTTTTTAAGTATTTCAATATTTTTTGAATGAAAACAATTTTTATGAAAAATAATGCAGTCATATCAAAATTGGTTTTGATAACTTTACTTTGCTCAAATATAGAGTTGAATTAATATTGTCCATAAAGATATGGAACCGTAAAAATCTTTAAATGTTTTTTCAAATATTTTTTCCTCATTAACTATCTTATTGTTTTATCCATTAAGTATGATATTTGATTTCATACAGACCTATATCAGACTAATTTTTAAGGTGTATTTCGTATACTTATGTAAAAATTTACTATGAACGAGTTGCTTAATTTTCTTTAATTGTACGATATAAATTCTGTTACGTTTGACTTATTAATAATTAGAATTTTTTAATAAGTGCATCAGCTTTCTTGTATTTTTCTGCGTATATAATGTGTTTTTGGTTGAATTTTGTAAGCTTTCAATATTGTTTTTCGATTATTTAATACACGGATTTTTTTTTTTTGAGTCGTTGAGTTAGTTGCATTTTGTATGGAATTCATTTAAAACGTGCTTAACATACAACTGTCTTTCCATTACACTGCATATCGTACATAACAATTTTATCCCGATGAAAGAAACTGCCACCTTTTTGTTGGTTTCCATCGAATAATTTTAATGTGAGGGAAAAATAATTTAGTGTATAGTTTTGTCTCATGTTTCTCATAGTTGTACTGATATATCACCTTTAAACCTATATTGACATTAACGCAGAGCAGAACATTTCTTTACGCCTCATTAAAAATTAAAGTAGTTAAAGAAAGAAGTTTAAAATAAAATAGATGAAGTGCATTGAACCGAAAGACCTTGGGCTTGAAAGAAAAAGTTCTACCTCTGAACCAACAAATATACACATCTGCTAGGAGATTTTGTGAAATTTGGTGAGGTGCCCCTATATAAGCTTTTGATATGCATGTTGAGAGAAATTAATGTTAAACTTTTCGTTACAGTTTCATTATCGATATTTTATTAATAAATTGTAGCTAAGACATGTTTTTTAGTAGTTTTGCATCAAAAATCAGTAATATGTAGGACACTAATAAACAGACAGTTTGCCGTACTGCTCGAAAGGTAATAGTTATTGGCATCTATGGGTAAGTTATCCGGAGGCTTCCCAACACTAACGCCTTCTGCCTTATGGGGGGCATAACTAAAATATAAAGAGAAAATACTGTAGATGCGAAAACGGCAGTTCTGGCTTTCTATGCTAGAAGAGTACATCCTATGTTCTCTGATTTAGATCTATATATTATGATATTCAGATTTTCTTATTTTTTACATACGCTGAAAAATTGTGGTTTTGTCAACTGTTGAAGTCGTCAAAGATAATCATACGTGTACCAGTTTCTACAACTATTTTAGGAAACACTCATTAAGTTTTCAAAAATAGCATCGTTATTTATGCATAAATATAAAATTATCTGTTTGCCAACGCAAGTTCCTTAGGTTAAACTTAGTTGAAAAGAAGAGGCAACTAACATGTGCAACTTACCTTACGCGATGGATGAAGATTCTATTTGACAATGTGAGTCATTTGATAAATTATTAAAGTTAATAAAATAATTAATGTAAAAAAGGTAACTTACTACTTTAAGGACTTCAGCAATTTGTATATGTCAGTATTGCTTTTACGACGTCCAAATAACTTACAAAAATAATGTGCCGATTTAATAACACGTTGAATATAAATCAACAAGGACATTCCATAAAATTAGATAAGCTGTTTAAACGTAAAGAAAAAAAATACAAAAATTCATCATAGATTTGAAGTACACATTAAACGCAGATTTTAACATTACATATTAATGTAAAAGAGAACATTAAAAAACGCATTTAAAAAGTTTTTAAAAATTCATTTAATATGATTAAGATAAGTCTTTGAAAATTTAATGGTTATGCATTGAACAAGATAATACAATGTATATTCCACAGCCTCTGTACGTTGGAGTGCATCGGTTGGTAAAAAAAAGGACGAACAGTGAGGTGACCTCGAGAGCAACAAAAAGAAGAAGGTGAGAGTGATGGCGGAAGTTAAGTGCTTTGCTTGGTTGAGTGGTTTTTTGGCGGTATGATGTGAGGAGGGCCGCGTTTTCTCTTGCTGGGGCATCTGCGTGTGGTGAGATCAAGACAACACTTTTTTTTGGAGCGTGTGGTTTTTGCTTTTTGTGTGATGTAAGTATGTTCAATGAAAACCTTTGATTGCTATCTTAAATGAAGACTTTTTAATGCACACAACAATAAGTGTCGTGGATTATTGCCCCAAACCCAGCCCGCTCCCGATCTGGCAAGCTCTGCTAAGCTGCCGTATTTTTGTTCATAGTACTTCGAGCCAGATATGGGGTGCGCAGTTGTACGTTTAGTGCATGAAGAAGCGTGTGTTTTGTCACTCGTAAATTCAGACTCAAGCGTCTCTTTTCATACTTCTTACCGTATTGATTTGCACGTTCCTAACCTCTCCAACAACGGGAGAGAGTAGCACATGAGATCGGGATGCATATCCTCGCGCTGATTAAGTGGCGGTCAATGACGGCCACCCGCATTGGTCGAGGAAAAGCCTCCTTAAGCTGCTCAAATGAGCTCTTGGCACGCGACAGCGTTCTCCAAAGAGCACTTCATCCCACCAGCTTTCGGCATCCGAAGTGTCAATACGTTGGACATGAATCGGAATTTAAGTAGCCATGCTCGAGCAAGATAATAGATAACCTACAATGGTTTTTTATGCTACTTCTATCCATTAAATATTTAGACCTCACGTAATGCTCCGAGGGTCATGGCACCGAGTCACGACTACTAGTTGCAATGGTGGTCCTCTATGGCAGTTACGCAGGGTTCCCCACTATTACTGACATAAGACCCAGCTTTGTCTTATAGGGACATGGAATCACTAGATACTCAACCTGCCCTGAGTAAGGTGATCGAAAACTCATCAACGATCATTCAGAACACTCCACCTAATCAATGGAGTGAGGGAGTCGTTTTCAGCCAACTTGAGCTCCTCGAAGGCTATTGGGTAAGCTTCACAGATAATCACCTGAAGTTGATGTCAGACGGCACTATCCAGACGCAGTCCTACTTTGCTGACAACAAGTACCTTAAAATGGAAAATTCCTATGTTAAAGCAAGGGGGCAGCTGTATGACGAGTGCCCGCAATTTTCTCGTGTGCACCAGCCAGCTCCTGAGTCGAACCCCACACGAGATATATCCAGGCTGTCAAAGACTACCCTACCAACCTTCGACGGACGACGAGAGAACTGGAAGGCGTTCAGAGATCTGTTCCAATCCACTTATTCACGGAAATAAGTTGTTGTCATCTGTGGACAAGCAGTATTATCTCAAAATAAGTATGCTTGGAGAAGCCATGTTGGCACTGAACAGCCTTTAAACCACTGGTCCAAATTACGGTATTGCTTGGTCTACTTTAGTGTCACGCTACGACCACATACGTCAGTTGGCCCAGATACATCTCAAATTACTCCAGTCGATGTGCCGCCTCAGAGAAGAGTCGGCCGCAGGACTCCAAACTTTGCTCGATGACCTGGAGTGGCATCATGATCAGCTAAAAGCCCTCGAACGCCCCTTCGGTTAATGGGACGATTAATTTGTCTCTCTCTCACTGTTGACGTTATGGATGGAACAACCAGGCGAGATTGAGAGGCAGAGCTAGAGACCCTCGACAAAGGATCCCGAACGACGGGGCATGTGCACCCTACATTAAAAACTTTGACTGACTTTTTATGACGTCGATGTCGGATGTTCTCCTCCCTAGCTCCGAATAAAGCACCCAAGCTGATAGTGGCTCATAAGAGAAGCGATAGCAATCTGAACACGACTTTTTGTTCATTGCTCACGGTAGATGCCACCACCACAAAAGCAGTCCGCTGCGCAGCATGCAAGGGCTATCACTAAATCGGTCGCTGTTTCACGTACAAGCAGATGGCACCAAAAGATCAACAGCGCCTGGTCTCACAAAGGTGACTGTGCTACAACTGCCTTCAAGAAGAATACTCTATCATCTGCTGCCATTCTTCAATGACGTGTTAGGCATGTGGAGCAAAGCATCACACTTTAATTCACGAAGCTTTGGAAAAGCGCTCGACCTCTTCGTCTAGCTCTGGTGTGCAGGCCAAGTGACTGAAGCGATAACCGCAGGACGTATCCTCTTCTGTCTCAGCTGAAGCAGAGTCATTCTGACTAGGCTTCTTGCCCACTGCAGTAGTCATAATCTGCAGCTCGGGAGGACGATGGGGAAAAGTTCGAGCTCTGCTCAACCCGTGTTCAGAGTCGATGTTTGCCAACTTGTCTACAACCTCCAAGTTTGGAGATGTCCTCGAAAGCTCCTCTATCAGTGTCGTAGGAGTGTCTGGAAGTATAATCAGCTGCTCTGTCGCTCACACTCGATTTAGAATCGTTGCTGGTGAAAGTAGGAGCTATGTTGACGTGTTCGGCTACGCCCTACAGTGGACTGATTTAACCACACCGTCTCGAGAGCCAGGCTTCAATTTTTATTTGTGGTTTGTTGGCATTAAGCTGGCTGATCCAACTTTCTCTTTGCCCCGATGGGTAGAGCTAATTCTAGGAGCCGACATCTACAACAAAATCCTCATTCCTGGACTCGTTTCCCACAGCAGCCGCCTGGCTCAGAGGACTATTTTTAGCTGATCCATTACTGGAGCGTACAGTCAATAATTCATCCCGACGGCTACGAGCCTGAGCACATTAGTTAAAGATCAAGATACGCACTGTGAACGGTTCGTTTGGTTCATGCAGTGCTACTGGGCCATCTAGGAAGTTCCTTAAAGTGTAAGAGTCTCCCCAGCCGACGACCAGCCAAGTCTCCCCACTCCTCTGCTACGCCAAACACCACACCCCATCCATGAGTGGCTGGTACGTTGTTCCACTGTCCATCAAGGCTGGTGGACTCGATCTCCTTGGTAACAGCTTGGATTAGGCCTGACGGGCCTTGGCCGCCGTGCATAGACGAATGAGAAGTGACGCGATGCTTCGCGGCCACTACACTGCTTTTATGTCCGACTATCTCACGCTGGGACAAATACGTCATATTGCACCGGAGGAAATCAAGACTTGCTCTCGTAAGGTCAATTACAAACCTCACCACGCTATTTGGCAACGTAGCAAGAGTGGAAAGCAACTGCACGTGGTGTTCAATGCGTCTACCTTCACTTCGACAGGCTACAGTTTAAATGATGCTCTTCACTCTGGCCCCAAGTTGCAAAATGATATTTCAAGTGTTATCACCCGATGGAGACGACATAGGGTCGCATTCTGTGCAGACATCAAAATAATGTTCCATCAAATCTAGGTGAAGGATGACGATGTGTACTTGCAGCGAGTAATGAGAAGCCCTGAAGAGAACGAACCAGAGACTCATAATGTCCTCCTCATAGTAACGTATGGTAAAGCGAGCACACCTTATCTCGCATTAAAAACGCTGATGCAGCTGTGTAAAGATGAGGGAGCAGCTTTTTCCGAGGCGGTCGACGCCATTTATCGAGATCTTTACGTGGATGACTTTCTCACCAGTGGTGATAGCGAGGAAAAAGTGAGAACCCAAAGAGATAAAATAATCTAGGTACTCAGGGTGGGCGGTTTCAACTTGAAGAATTGGGTTTCAAATACTCCCCAACTTCTCGAAGATTTTCCTACAGACGATCTACTTCACCCAAGCTGGATGCAATTCACTACCAGCAGGGCCGTCAGCAAATTAGGCATCGCTTGGGACCCAAATACAGACACGTTTCGATTCGCCGCTCCCAAGCTGAGCGACGACACGACTCCAACTAAACGACGCGCACTCGCAGACATGGCCAGTCTGTGGGATCCGGTGGGCTGGCTAGTTTCTGTCGCCGTTCCAAGCAAGATGATTATACAGGACTTATGCCAACGGCAGCCACCAAGCCATTGCTGCGGCAGTTGATGTTAGGGTCACACAGGGTACCTGGAGCTTCGTCACCAACCTTATCAGTGCCAAGACCACGCTCAACCACATCAAGAGCTTAGTTCCAATTGAGCTGTCAAGAGCAAGAATGGCCATTTCATGCTTGAAGCTGAGGGCCGCTTTGCTGGCTGTGAAGCTGCTCAAGTCGGTGGCTGCTAGTCTGTACATACCAAGTGATTGGCCCTTTCTATGAAGCAACTCCAGCATGATGCTGAGCTGGTTGAGTTTATATGAACCGGTTGGCAACAGCTTGGTCGACAACTACATCGAGCACATTCAAGAAATCACTTCTTGCAAGACGTGGAACCATTGGCCTAGTGAAGAAAACCCGGCTTATATCATGACTAGAGGTGCTTTACCGTCAGAGCTCTAGCAGAACTTGCTCTGAAGCCGCAGCCCTACCTGGCTTGCGCTCGCTACCACTACTTGGCGGGCTCAGCTCCACCAACCAGTACCCTCGACCACCCCCGCCGACCACAGAGAGGTGCCCCAAGTCACCCTCTGTTCAACTGCATGAAAGGTCTGCTACACACCCGTGGAAAAGTTCTCAAGCTTGAGCTGACTTTTGCGGACCCTCGTTAGACGTCTTGCACTCCTGGCTAAGAGCTGGTCAGGATCCCGAAAGCTTCCTTGCGTGGAAAGGCTAGATAGATTACTGTAGGCCTATCAGGCCCCACTTAAAGCTAACAAGCTGCAGCATAAATTCTTAGACTGCTCAAACTTAAGCCAAGCGTGCTATCTTGCTGCTGAGATAGACAGTTTGAGAAAGAAAATCCCAATTTCATCGTCAAGGCATCTCAACTACCTAGACGTATTTCTCAATGACAACGATGTGCTTCGCGTTGGTGGACGCTTTTGACATTCTCCCTTACCTTTTGATTAGAAGCACCCTCCAATCCTTAACCGCGAGTGTCACCTCTCACGCCAAGTCGTGGAATGGGCTAACCAGCGAGCACTGCATGAAAACTTCCGTTCCACCTACAGCCATGTCGTACGTCAATCATTCATGGTAGAGTCATGATAAAGAAATGCATCCGGAAGTGCGTCTTATGTGCCACAGTCGTGGCTCAGCCTATGAGCCAATTTATGGGATCTTTGCCAGCCACTCGTATGCCACTACTACCTCACCCACTTAGCAGAACCGGTGTTGATTACACTGGGCCGTACCAGATTCTCCGATCCAAGTAACGTGGCGTCTCATCATCAAAAGGCTATGTGGCCCTCTTTGTTTGTCTCTACACAAAGGCCATTCACTTTGAGTTGATTGGCAACCTACGAAGAATTCTCGATCCTCTTAGTAAGGATCGAGATGATTCTCCACTGCCAACCACTTGGGCCAATCGCTGGTGATGAGGATGACTTGGATGTCCTAACTCTAGCTCACTTCCTTGTGGGAGGCCCACTAACTAGTCTGACTAGCGCCAAGCCCGACGGCAATCTAGATTGCCCGTCACATCGAATTCTCGTTCAGGAAGTGCGCGATACGCTCTGGCACCACTGGGTTAGAGAATTTTTTAACACCTTACAGCAGAGGGCAAAGTGGACGAAGAAGCGTCGAGACCTCGTCGTTGGGGACGTCGTGATCGCTATAGACCCAACACTCATCACTACAACGGGAAAGTGGCCGCTTGGTCGTGTTTTCGAAATCATTCTGGGCAACGATGGCTTTCTGTAAGTTGTGAAAATAAAGGTAGCAGGCAAAGGGTACACCCAACCAATCGTGAAGATCGCTCCTCTGCCCGTACTCAAAGTGCCTGATACGGATTTCGCCCCTGGTAAGCGGCTCAACACCAATCCTACGGCGGACGGCGAGGCATCATCTACGCGAGAGGTAGACCAGTAAGGGGATATCACTGACCTAAGAATCGTCCCAGGGACGAGGTGGGCGGTATGTATAGTCCGCAGCCTCTGTACGCTAGAGTACATCGGTTAGTAGAAAAGGGAACGAACTGTGAGGCGACCTTGAGAGCAACAAAAAGAAGAAGGTGAGAGTGATGGCGGGAGTCCAGTGCTTTGGTTGGTTCAGTGGTTTTTTGGCAGTATGGTGTGAGGAGGGCCCCATGTTCTCTTGCTGGGGCATCTGCGTGTAGTGAGATCAAGACAACACTTTTTTTGAAGCGTGTGGTTTTTGCTTTTTGTGCAATGTAAGTATGTTCAATAAAAATCTTTGATTGTAATCTTGAATAAAGACTTTTCAATGCACGTAACAATAAGTATCGTGAATAATTGCCCCGAACCCAGTCTGCTCCCGATCCAGCAAGCTCTGCTGAGCTGCCATATTTTTGTTCCGACAGTACATTTGAAACTTCAGTGGTTGTTGACAGAATTTTTTTACCTTACTTTAAAAACTCGTTGGTTACTTATTGAATATGATGATATTATACATCTTAAATTTTAATAATATATTAAGTCTTTCAGTAAGAAACTGACCTATGATCTTTTATACGTTTAATAAACGTAAGTTGCAGACAAACTTGAAAATTAAGTGAAATGTTTAAATGTTCATTCAAAGTGCCTTTTTGAAATAAATACGTACTAAAAATAATTTAAAAAACAGTTTTCTAAATAAGGTATTGTATTGATTTGTAAATGGAGAAAAAACTTGAACATTTATTGTAATTTCTGAGCATAAATAACAAAGTTAAAAATCTTAAATTAAAAAAAGTATGGAGAGGTGATTTAAAAACGCATTTAAAGGTTTACTGTCGTTCTTGTAATTTGCTTTCCTAACATTTGTATCAAATACCCAGAAAAAATTAGAATAGTGTAGGTATCACTAATGGTATGTGTTCAATTATTTTCTATTGTTATACTAGTTATTTGTAAAACCACTGACGACGTTGCATGTAAGATAACAGAAAAAAATGTAATATCAAGTAGCAGTGCACCATATCTCTTTTGAAAATAATCAATTTATTAGATATTTATATATTTATAAGAGTCAACACGCACCAACATTATTGAATAATCTTAGCACACGAGCACCACACCATTTAAAAGTTGCTAAAAATAACCGAACAAAGCAGCAGCCTGTTATACAATCCAGTTACCATATACAAAAACCATGTACGCTACTTGATAATATATTGTACTTCAGAAATGGTGTTTTTACTATAAACGGTGTGTTTAATATATTAGCAGTAAGAAATAGCAATGAAATCGAGGTAAAAAACCAGAACTGTTAAATGCCCCCTAGCAATCTTTTACCAGATAGGCCAATTTTTACCGTTAAAATTGGTACTGGCTTTGTTCGCCGAGATAATTATAAGCGCAATAATGTAGGAACCAAACTATTAAACAAACTAGGATAATTTGGGAAAACAATGATTTTTATCTATGTGAAGAAAGACGGAAAGAGATAAGTAATACCCTTAACTTTATCCCCTCTTTAAAAAGCGATAAGAGCTGGACGTGTGAGAAGTGGCCTGCATGTTTTCCCTTTAATTGGCTGCCAAATACTCAGCCCAATCCTATTCAACCATGAGTTATTAAAAAGCTACAAACTTCTTTCACCAAATTCTTTTTACTGACAGTAACAGCAGATAAGTTTTTGTATAAAAGCAACTAGTACGGGCAAGAGTATGAAGTCCCCATCGGGTTCCTTTCTTTAGTAAATATCCTAAGCGACCAGAGCCCTGCTTCCCAGTCAACAAGTTACATCTGATTATACCAAGTCACTTGATAAAAGTAAGTTTTAAGTTTTACCTATTTATTTTTCTTACCCAAAAATCGTTGAGCCAAAGTATTTAGTATGTGATCCTGGTACTCGTGCGCAAATGTACAAATCACCATCGATCTGGACAATAACGCTTACTTTTGTTAACGTAAGCTAGCACAAACTAAAACGTCAGCATCTTTGCTAGACGCAAGAAAATTGCGGCCATCAGACTTACGAAAAATTCCATAGCCCTGTAAACCGCTGACGCGAACTAAGATTCACAAGCACACAATGTCAAGCAACCGCACACGATTAAGATTGAGTGGACGGTGTCCCCAGATCCCCATGTGCTGACGAACAAATCCCCCTTTCTAGAACCAAACGCATGCTGGCAAATTTAGCTTATACCGATAGTACCTGAAGTTCCCGTGGTATTGATCTCAGACTGTAGGTTGAAATCCTTAGCTTTAAACTTACGTGTCGTGACGTTGCAAAAACATAACAAGTAGATAAATATCAAAAAAACGGAAAAAAAATGATGTACAACTAATCTGAATTATTTCTAATGGCAAAAATTTCATATTGTTGTTATATATTCTGATTGACACTGTGTGGTTGGCACGTGCAACGCACATGGGTACAGAGCCTCACTAGTAATATTTATTGTCTTTTTTTTTTTTTTTGTAATAAAAACCTACTAACGTAGTGTATTTATTTCCAGGCTTTATTGTAAGCGAGTACATATATAGCCTTGGTACAGTAAGGCACATTTTTACATTATATTTGTTACATATTTTAAGTAATGGTTACATATAACATTAATGGTTATACATTATTGGATTCACTTTTGTAGTTTTTGTTGGTAGGGTGATGATATCACATAGAGCACCTCGGGAGCAAAGAATCTATGCGGTAAGCATTGATACAGTTGTACTTCGTTGGCACGTTGATGATATCACATAGGCCACCTCGAGAGCAAAGAATCTATGTGGTAGGCAATTTTTGCTGTGAGAAGGTCGCCCATCCCTTCACGAGGAGCATTGGGTGGTGACAAAGCACATGTGAAAAATCACAGAGTTACTTGCTCGGGAGAGTCGCACTGGCTGGGAATCGAACCCGCAGTCTCCCACGTGCCGTCCTACAAACCAGCCGACCAAGCCACCACACGCTCACTAATTATTGTCTTATTAATTAGATACACATGAATAAATCTAAGCAGTAGTTAAGTGTTAAGAGAAATTAAGATTTATTAATAATTTATTTCATAATAACTTACATAGAAACTCTTCTATGGAACAGTTACACTAATCAGTTTTTTAACTTATGCTTTCACAACTTATACTAAAGTCTTCTTCACATTTTTTTATACAGGCTTTAGACAAGCAGATCACTATGCAACAAAGCAAAATAGTTCAAGACGTCTCCCTTACCAATAAAAGTAGTTATTCTAAAGGACTTCAAGTTATTTAATTCCGAGGAACCTACCAGTACAAACGTCTGTACACGT
Organism: Copidosoma floridanum; assembly: GCF_000648655.2. The sequence continues at coordinate 1,711,686 of NW_019384288.1, read as the reverse complement.
TAACGAACATCAAACTACTGCTGTCCACAATAGCTTACGGATGAAAAATGTATCTACGCTCAGTTTATGCTAACTTATTGTACACACTCACATACAAACAATTAATACTTCATGTATTTTTCACATACGTAAATAGCAACTTACCCCCTTAATAGATTAATGTAAAATTAACAGAATACGATCATTAGTTATTGTTAGTTAAATTACGAAATTTCCTTTAAAAAATATTGAAGCACATTTTTTTGTGCAAAAAATGCAAGCAATTGTTGAATAAACAAAATTAAACATTTTGGTACAGTCAAAAGCTTACATCACTTATAAAAATCCAAAACAAAATGAAAAAAAAAAATACTTCTACAATACATAAAATTAAACACCTTACTACAGTTCATGTAATTTATAACTGTTTTATATTTTTGTTTTAAGTATTTATCACTTTATTATCGACACTTTTAGTCAGCCGATCTGCTAACATATCTTTGGATGATACAAAGGGAGCATGTATTTGCTTGTTTTAGATTTTCTATTACAGGAAGTGGTTAGAGGTGTCAATGTATTTTGCACACTAACTGTAGCTCGCACTTTAAGCTAAACGAATACCTCATTTGTTATTCTTTTAGATAACAGTTAACCTTGCATCTCAAATTTCAAGTTTTAAAGTCAGTCTACAGAGCCATAAAGTTTCTTGGGTAGCAGCTGTAAAAAAGCATATTGAATAATTCTGCCTTACCACTTGAAATTCAATCAGTATCTTTTGTCTTTGTATCATAACCAATGGGTCCTAGTTGTATGATTAAGAAATATTTAGTTATTGGTCTACTATGACGTTGAATCACGGAAAAACTGGTATCATAAAATACAAAAATCGTAAGAAGTGATAATTTGTGACTGTTAAATGTAAGTTCTTAATCTGAAGTACGTTTCAAATATCAAGGGATCTGTTTGACAGCCTTTAATGTCATTAACCATTGTCGTTTAAAGCTACTCATGATACTTGAAGCATACGATAAGTCCGGCAGATTACAGAGACTAATGTTAAGCAGGTATCTGATTGCAGTCCCGTAGGATATATCTATTGGATCTTGGTCAGACTGATGACTGATATTTTGGTCTAGCATAGATAGTAAATTTATATCGGAGCCACAATGTAAAGGTACGTTTGGGGGATAGCAGTCCTGCATGTTAAACTTGCTAAGGATTTTTTGTATTCATTCTGTTAGATCTAACTAAATTGTCTTATTTAAATGATCAACGTTGAGATAAATATTTCAATACTATTTAATTTGACCAAACTTTTTCACTAAAAGAACTGCTTACAGTGCTTTTTTTTAAATTCTATAACAATGCTAGGTTGCTAGTAAAAATTTCACTAGTATACAGAGTGTATCGAAATTAATTCCGAAAGATTATGTAGTGTAATTAAGCTCATTAAAACAAACAAAAATCTCATTGCAGTTTTCCGATTCGATGCTTTGTTGGGATAATAGGACACATACACTTTTTGCCAAATTGACAAATCAACTAGAGTTATGCGATGTAAGGGCGTGGCCTTGTTTAGTAGGAAGAAGAGAGAAGTTAGTAATAGAAACAGGCAAAAAAGGTAAGGCTTATTTGGAGTGGGACAATAATATGTTAATTAAGTTAATTGAATCACAGAAGAGGTCAATACAGCAGTTATTTAAATTTTTTAGAGTAAAGAAAATGGTAGTCTTTTTTGAAACAATAGAAGACTATGCCTGCAGTAGATCACAAACAAAACGTTATTTAATAAGCCTGCAGTATTCTTTTTAATAAGTGCTAAGTTCTTATTTTTTTTTAAGTAATAAAATAAACTGTTTGACAAAAAGGTACAAAAATACAAGTAGTAACTAATTGAGTTATCATTTATCGTTACTTTACACAGTTTTGATAGCATGGTTAACAAGTATTCAAGGTCTTATGTTACTCCTTCATAAATTATTGATATGTAAATAATGAAACATTAGTGCTAAGTATCTAAGTAGTTCTCTTATCACATCAGCATGAATCATGAACAAGCAGATGGTGAATACTTGATGATAACAATCATAATTTTTTTTTTAATTTCTTTATTTAGTATTAAAAAGCAGGGAATAAACTGCTGTAGGTAAATAAGCTTTATGATTGCAATTATTATTTCATAAAGTGATCATAAGGTAGTAGAGAAGTATCACTGCAAAGTAATTCTACCGTTGTCAGTAGACAAGCATCATTGGTAAGTGACTTTATTGTTTTTTCTATATGTAATGAAATGATAATAAGAGGCAATCGAGCATCGGTGCCAAGTAGTACTCTTTTGTTTAAGTATACCTAGTAACTACAGATAAGAATATAACTAATTACTAAGTAACATTATTAATTTTATTGCTCCTTCTTAAATCATAAATAAACAAACAAATGACTATTTAGCATTAACATTACTAAGCTTTATAGTTTTAAAAAAAAGTTTAATATATTAGAGCACTTATTTAATAGTCTGCAAGCATGCTGAGGCAATAAGTAAGATCGTTTATTTTACAATTTACTCTCAAACAATAAATCAATCCCTATTCTGTTTTTCATTAGTTGCTTAGAAAAAATAAATATAGTTGCAAGTGAGCCTGTCTACCCTTTAAGTTTAATGTTATTATTTTATTCCAATGTATAGTTACCCAGCCCCATTATAAGGCAAAACTTGATAAGTTATATAAGTAAATGGCTGTAGATCATAACCTATGAGTAACTTAATTATTTTTATGTAATTCTGCATTTAATCTGTAAGAACTAAAAAGTTAGCTTCGGTACTCAGATAGCCAATCGATTTTTTTTTCTCGTTGAGTGAGAAATAAATAAATAAATAACCATGAACCAACAGCATATGCTCTTCGTTAAGTTTTCATTTAATGACTTTAAAAAAAAAAGGTAAGAGAATGCAACTAAGCCATTCTAATTTGCAAGTTAAGTGTTAATACTTTATAATTTTTTTAATTAAAGATAACTAAATAATTCTGAAGTGAGCAAAACCTGGCATGAAAAAAGCTTAATGATTTGATTATTATTCTTGCTTGTACAATCAAGACATCAGTGATCATAAGGCATGGGATCTACGTTGCGTAATTTTTTTTTTTTTTTTATTCTTTCAGTTTCCCAACTAGTACGTTTAACTGTAAAACAGTTTAGTCACAAAGATACAGAATTTCATCTAAATTTTAAATTTTTTTTCCTTTCTTTGTGAAAAGTCACTTTAATTATACAAAACCAAGTCTCTATTTCAACCAAAATTTGCTTTATTATCTTCGGTAGCGTAATCTGCTGCTACAACATTGGTAGGTAGGTAGGTACGTACGCAACGCGCGATTTTGTGCACGATCAAGAAATTTTGAGTTTGTTAATGAATACAATAGAATTATTTTCTTTGCGCATGAAGATCGCATTGATCAAGCAGGGAAGCTTAAATACAACAAAATAGCGTCATATTCACCATACTTTACTTATACTTAACTATAAAACTACAACGTATTTCAAGAGAATAAGACATTTCTGTTATCAAGCTTCAGCTTTAGAAGTTTCTTAAAAACATACGTTAAATCTGAGTCACTATACCCAATTAATATGATGGTACAGTGGGCTTACTGTATTCTTTTGGTCCCATAGGTATCAATTTCAAACTACCTTCACAATTCTTTTTTTTTATGATTTTCTTGTTTTCTTCGTTTTCAAACTAATACAAGTAACCAGAATCCAATTGCTATTGGGGCAGATCAATTGTCATTTTATTTTTTTATGCAACTTTTCCACTACTACGACAATAGTAGGTGTATACGCCACGTGCGATAATGAATGTAATCAAGAGCCTCTAATATTATTCAATCATTACGTATTGTAGTTCTTTTTGTCATGTAGATTGATGGTGCACGTTTTTAGCTGGACTACAGAGTACCATTAAATTAAACCTCAAAAGTTGACTACATGGTGGGATAGAGTCTGACCAAAGAATTTCATTTTTTTTTCAATGTTAAAAAAACATGGAGACTGGATGTGGCTTATGGGTTTTCTTCTGATACATATTTTTAACCTTTTGACTTTTTCATAAGCTAGTATAATAAAATCAATTTCTCCGTTTTTTTATTGCTACAAATTTATGATTTTAAAAAGTTTGAGGGGACACTTGCTGCGATTCCTTCAACGCAGGTTTCGCTGCTACTCAAAGTAGGTATATACGCACGTATGCAGCAGGGCTACTCGGTGATAGCCAACAGCGGCAAAGTAAAAAATATTTGGTAAAGCTGAATTTGCTTAGAAGATTTAATTCTTTTTTGAATTTTAAAAAAATATTAAGACTTGATGCGTCTTCTCATGTTGAACATCACATACCTTTTAGAATTTTTTTTCTGCAGTGATAGCAAAACAAGCTTTTTTTCTAGATATAACTGTAAAAATAAGATAGATTAGAGCCTGAGTTTTGCTGCTACGTAAGATAGGAACGTACGGAACGTGTGATTATGCGCGTGTTGGGTAATCCTTATTTTGTTAATAAATAATAGAATTTTTTTGTTTTGGCAGATCAAAGACACGAGGATTAGGTGAGACAGCTGTAATATAAATAACTGGCATCTGACCACAGAATCTTTTTATTTTTTTAATAAAACCAATGGACAATTGGTGCTTGGGTACCCAAGTAAGAAGTTACACTTCTATAAAATCTTGTGGCAGATAATAAAATTATAAATATAAACTTACCTTTTATGGAACGATGTTGTGTACATAAGTAGTGCAATTATAGTTGGAAAGAGTATACCTACTTAAGTCAGGTGTGGTTTTGATAAAAATTTTAATTTAAAGCAACTGAACAATTACAAACAATATATATAGTGGCACAATACAATACAAAACAATATCAAGGCTGGCCAGTACAAGACTGTGAACTTTCATGGAATCTTCAATGGTTTCAACACAAGTGCCCTCTGCCTACGCTGATCACATCTGTAACGTCACGTTTACATTTATCACACATGCTCACACACTTATGACTTGTCCATATTTAATATCCAAACTGTAATTGTATCTCAAAAATTAAGACAAATTATCCTGTCGTACCGCTTTATTCGATAGTATAGTAGTACGTGCCAGTAAATGTACCTTTAGGACGTTTAATCACACATACGTTTTGTTGACAGATATTATTGAAGCATCAACAGTATGCTAAGAATACCATCAGGAATACCCAAAAAAAATGCAGATCACTCAACTGTACCCCCTTTCACATGTTGAATTTTAAAACTTTGCAATTTAACATGTAATCTTATGGAAAAATCACTCAAAACTGCATTTATAAAATCTGTATAAGCCCCAAAATTTTTGTTTGTATAAAAGATTACTTTTACATAAACCTGTTTCATTTTAAATAGATTTATAACCTTTTTTTTTTCTTCAATAACACACAAAAAAGGGGTTGAGTATATACTAAAGTGTGTGTGTAAGCTCATCCACATATGAAAAATAATTTCTAGCGTTATTACATACACTTGACCTTCTCCCACCTCTCTGAATTTTGTTTTTAATTACAAAGGGAAAGTTGTGAAACAAAATAATGTAATGAAAATCAGTTATTGTATTTATACAGTATGAAAATTATTTTTTTTTAATTTTGAAAATTCTTAAAAAATGTAAAATGTATAAACAATAATGTATTTATTTTATAAGTAACAAATTAATGATGAATAAATAAATGTTTATCAATACGTATGGAAGCTGCTCTGCTTATATATGTTACTGTTTCAAAATTTTTGAAAAAAACATGTCCAAAAAAAATTTACTTCATTAAATAGCTTAGTTATTTGATGTAAAATATAACCAAATGAATGACTACACAATAAATGAGAATTTACATTGAAGATAAGTTACATCTTGTAATATAACATAAAGTAATCGGTTTTTTATTGTCGGTCCCACTTATAGCAGAGCAAATAAGAGGCTTGCTCGGAGTGCAAGAGGTTGGGGGTTTAAATCCCTTTAGAAACTTTGTTTTTTTTTTTTTTTTGTTTTTTTTTTCTTTTCGTTGGTTGGTGTAGGGGGACTGACAGTGCGTTAAGAGGCAGGGGGCAAAGGGGAAGAATCAAGCAAAATACACTACCGTTACATTTTTTCTCTAGGTCATCAATCTTAAATCGTTGATTTACTCCGTAGGTCAGAATGCACCTATAGAAGTATAATTTTAAGAATATAAAGATTAAAGGCACTCCCTTACACTTAGACTAACATTTTCTTGACTGATTCAGCGATTATGGCAGAAGAATATTATACTTTAGCAAAAAACTACAAAGTATTTTGAGATACTAAAACATCAATACTCATAAGCTTGAGCTCTAGAGGTTTCTTCAAAACATACGTGTCATCTTAGCTGCTGTTTCCAATTGACGTGATAGCGCAGTAGACTAACTGTAATATTTAAGTCCCATAGGTTCCAACATTGACCTAACTCAGAAAATTAAAAAATTTTTTTTTATCTTTATTATTTAGAATCCATTCACATTTCACAGAGTCCAATACCTATTTAGGCAGGTGAACTGTTATTTCATATTCTTGTGTGCAGCTTGTAATATTCTTACTCTGGAAAGGGAGAAATACGGGATACACACAAGAACAGGGAGTATTGGTAATAATAATGAAGAACTGTTTATAACTGACTCCTGCATTACACCGGTGTATCTGTGTGGTGCGTTGTACATGTTCTGGCTTGCTTGTCGAAAAGACGCCACCACTGATGCTCGCATAGACGTTCTTAGCTAAGATGTAAGAATGTGTTGCAGTTAGCTGCGCGCATATGCAACACAGCTTTTTTTGCTAATACGACATAGGTACGTATAAAGGCCACTCCCGATTTTGAGCATAATCTAGGGATCCTAATTTAAAAAAAAAATAACATTTTATAGTTATTTTTTCACGAAGCTTCTTATGGACGACCTTTACTAGACAAATGTGACTGAAGGCATCACACTTTTTCTTTCTCCCTTCATTCCTGTTAATCCCCTCCTCTAACTGCGTGCTCTCGTAAGTATCTCGACAGAAAGTAGTGTGTGTTGTATAGCGTATAATATAATGCATTTAGTAAATCGTGCACGTTCTGTCCCTTTCTTTCTCTTTCTCTGTTTTTTATTTTTTGTCAACTATACATATGTAAAGGGGCAGTAAGTATTATGTATACTGTATTTATGCAATGAGAACAGATTAGTGCTGTCAGTTAAAGTGGACTAATAATCTGATTGACACGCGAAGGTCCCGTATGCAAATCTCGAACGATGTACCAAAACTTTTTTTTTAGGATAACCAATATTATCAATTGTCAACCGTAAGGAGATTATATTAGGTGATTCATTCAAGCCATAAAAAAATATTAATAAATAATACGTTCGATGATAAGTGATAAATCAATAAAATGACGTCCAATAATGGTACCATCATATTTTGTATTTCTTTCAAATACAAAATAACGTTCTTAACGCCGAGACAACTTCCCGTCCCTTATCAGATAGAAAATCTCATGAATAATAAAAACTATGTCTACCAAAGTGTGAATGTAGACAGTTAAGCACCTTAGACGTTGTCCAAAGGGTCGAAATGTAGCTTTGATTTTTAAATAGAATATATTCATATTATATATATCATATTACCACTATAATATGATCTTTCTACCATTTAATGATGTTTTCAATCATCTACCAACTGTCATTAGAGGTATTGTTAAATTATTTTCGGACACTGGTGGAAGCTGCACGTCCTTTTACATCTGCATTTATATTGCACCGTTATAGAGAATACTAGATTGCAGCTGCTCACCATTTTTACCAGGAGGAAGTTTGAATTTCTCTCCAGGGTGCTTACCTGCATACAGTCATATTTTGGTAGAAATAAGTTTTATTCCTCATAAATTTTTGCACCTGACGAGGGCCAAAACTTTATCTAAACGGCCAGAACGCTGTTTTATTTTCTAAATAATAAGCTTTTACAGCTGAATAAAGGTCTTTGAGCACCTTGAGTGTTTCTTTCCTATTGTACTGACTCAGTTCAATGGTCTTTCTTGCACATATACTTCTGAGAATTCAAACAGCTTTTGCCTTGTTTACAACACTACCGAGATATTGATCAATGCATACGCGTTTATGTAGTGTATGAAAAATTTATATTTAATTTGTATTACTTGGAGATTTATGGATTGACATTATTTAATGATATCATGGAATTTACGAAGTGAAACGTTATGTAAACTCTTCCATACATGAAGCATGGGCCGTATGTAAGGATGATTTTTGTATTTCATGACCCTCCAGGAGATAATTGAATAGCAGTAAGAATACGGCAGGAATGTTCTTGGTGTCTGCAATACTAGTGTATGAACGCGAACTATTTCAGAAAGATTTTTGGATTTCCACGATAGGTATACTTATCTAGAGCTTATAACAGTGATTTTTTATGAGGATTAGTTGCTTCTATTAATGTCTTTTGGTTGAATTAAAGGTGATTCTTTAAATTAGAAAATAATGGTGTGTGTGATTACAAGCAAACATGAGATAGAAGTCCTTTCAAATTAGAGTTTAATTTGTTGTGTATTAAATTTTTCTAATTTTAAAACAGTCCAAAAGAAGTCATTTGCATTTGACATAAGTCTCCTTGTTTCGTTTTGGTAGAGTTATAAAAGAAGGACAGCGAGCTAAAGAGTACGAGCCTACCACTCACTATTGACTTTTTCCTGAGACTGGTTCTCTACGCTAATTCTACTTGACGCTTTGCTTTGCTTACTGAGACGACTATTCCACTGTAATGACGTGATGTTAAATAGAATTTGTTCAAGTAACTCTACGTGTTAACGATGATTTAAAGTGTATAGTTTATCTTAAAGGTTTTAATACAGTGCAAACAGAAAATTCCGTTACAAAATAAAGATAAAATATGGACGTACCACCATTAGGCGTTGTTTCCAATCAAAAAAAAATATTACTATCAATCGAGTGACGTCATTGACCAGGTACGAGATTTAAAAAGTGAAATTAGATTTGAAAAATTTGAAAATGAAGTGGATCAAGTAGAAATTTTTAAAATTAAAAATTTTAAAAAATGTGTTACCGAGAGACGCGTTACCAAACGGCACAATAGTTCGATCAGTTGAAATAATTTTGCATTTCAAATATACCAAATGCTACTGTTGGGGAGAGTTTACTAGCAGGAATTTTTGAATGTAAATGCCTTGTACAAAAAGATAAAAAGATAATTATTTTAGTAATTTATATGTCAGCTAATACTTCTGTAAGAAAAACAGTTTAATTCATTCACCAACTACAATTAATGTATACAGACGAGGATTCTGCAGTACTAAATAAAGTCTATAACAAAATTTTAATTGTCGTAAGCAGAGATATAAATGTTTTCTTATTTTTGAAGCAGCTGTACCATTAAATTAATTTTTAAAAGAAAAATTGAACTCGATTATGATTAATAACCTATTGCAATCGACCAGTAAATATGAAACAATCCTCAATGCTGTCTTTGCTCGTCATTTAGATTGAGTCGAATCATTATTTTATAATTCATATTTTTTGTACCACAAGCCCATAGTTACTACTGTTAGAAGCTAACTATAAGTTTTTGGTGTTTATGACAGAATGTAATGATGAATAAGCATTAATAAGTCTTAATATTTTTTAAGTAAAATGTTGTTCATAAGTAATTGCTAAGAACTATATAATTTAAAGAACACGTTTTTTCATAAGCAACCTCAATGGAGCCTTACTTCTCTTATGGGTCCCGTTACCTATTGCTTCTGTTTGTTTTGCAGGTTAATCTTGCACGTTTTGAGCTGGCTTACAGAGTGCCACCAACTCGTGGAAAAAAAATTGACAACATAGTGGAACAGTGACCAACCAAAGAGTTTTTTTTTTTTTTTTTTTTTACTGTTAAAAAAGTCGATTCACATTGACTGAATTCTCATTTCGTTGAAAAATATAAAAATGTAGTTTTCTTGTGGTCCAAGCACGCACGCATAAAACAGGGCTACAAAGTGACAGTTAACAGTTATAAAGTAATAAGTACGTGGCAGAATAGCTTCTGGAAAAGTAATGTATGATTTTTTTAAATCTAAATAAACAGGAATATTCGATGGGCTTCCTTACATTCAAACCAATATTTTCTTCGTTTATTTAGCGTTAATGGCGAAATAAGCTGTTTTTTTTAATAAGCAAGTTACACTTACATAAGTGAAGTATAACTGCGTGAGTAAAATGTATTGGTTCAGCGCAAGCTGATTCCCCTCAATTTATGTCAAATCTGAGCCAGTGCATTTACTTGATATGATAGCGAAGGGAGCTTTAAACGGAACGAAAAAATGTCCCTTTAATTGATAACCAAGTGTGCTTGATGTTAATTTTTTTCTTTAATTAACAAGGCAAAATTTACTTTTTTTGAGCCTTTTCCTACGCTTTGAAGTGCGCTCATTTTTGGCTAAACTGTTTTATTAATTAATAAAAAATTTATTTCTTCTCCAAATGTCTGCACTTTGTTCTAACTTTGTTTGTTTATTTATATAAACAATAATGATAAAATGATAAAAACTTACTTAAGCATCTCTAACTATATGACGGATCACTGAGCAACCCAATTCTTTAAATCAAAGAAAATTTCTTTACCCTCATTCCGTCAAATATTTTTTTATAAGTAAAAAAAAAAGTTTATTTAAAATAACATCTTATAAAATTAGAGCTTTCTTTTTTTTAATAAGAATTTTATATGTAGTTGTACGAAATGTTTTAAACAGAATGAGGATGAATAAGTATTCTTTGGATTTAAAGAATTGGGTTGCTCAGTGACGCTAGACTTTTGTTTCATTATTGAAGAAATAAATGAAATATCTTTTTTTAGACAACATAGCATTTTTTCTATAACCTTATTAATTAAATAAACAGTAGTTTCGAACTTAAGTGCTATTTACCCGAAGACCCAGTACACTCACTTGTCGCATAACTAGTGTAATAATTATGTATTTTGCTTTGCTGTACTTATGTGATGTCTCTGTACAAAGAAGCACATTCTTATTTGCCCTCTACAAGAATTTGTCTTTTTCTTACCAATTTAGATTAATGTACGCAGCAAATAATACCTTGTCATAAAAGTTTTGAAAGTGTACATCGATTACTAATAGTTTTATTAATATCTTTATTAGAATTGTTTTTTAACAGTAAACTCATTTAAAAAAAATCGTATTACCAATTATAACATTTAAATCGACTCCTTACATTTAGTTTTGTGTGGTACTTGCTTTACAATAAGTGTTCGATGTTTTCTCCTTTATTCTGTTAAACTAAATTAGTCTTTCTTTTAATACTATTTACTGCGGGATTTACCATCTACCTCTATCAAATTCAATCAAAAGCACTGACTGTGCTTTTTTTCCTGACTGTTTATTTCTGACACTCCTCAAAAATGTTTATTGGAGTTTTGTACACTATGTCTTTAATACAACCCCACAAGAAATAGTTTAATGGAAGTAGATCGGGCAATCGAGCTGGCCAATTTATCGGCCCAATTTGTCCCATCCATCGGTCTTAAAACTGTGCATCTAGATACCTTATAATATACTACTAAAAAGTGTGCTGGAACCAATCGTACTGATATAACATAACTATTAGTACAGCTAAATGTACATCTTTCAGCAGTTGTGGCAAATCTTTGTTTCAAATACACGCTTTTTGATATCATGGAAGATGATGAGAGAACAATATAAATGTATGTTATTTACGCAAATTGAACAGGAGATGTTACAAATGAATCATAAAGAATATCAACATATATTTATGCTGACTGGAAGAAAGATAACCAATTTTTTCTCTGAAATCACATTTAAAACACAGCCAGTGTATTTTTACGAGCTTACAGTTTTTCTTTTTGAGACTCCTCTCTGAATTGATAAATTTTGTCGTTTATTACACTTGTAAATGTCTCAAAATATCTCCCAAAAATGGATAAATTTACTAGCCAGTATTTTTTCTTTGGATAGGACTTAATTTTTCAGAAAAGATATGTTGCTGAAAAAAACTAATTAAGTTGTAAAAAATAGAATGGGATGAAAATTCAATAAGCAAATTGTGTCTGACTGTCCACAACAGCTTGCCTTTCTGTTGTATTTTTTGAACTTCGTTCCTTATAAGAATAGTATTGTATGTTATGTTAGCTTTGTTACTCAGTGACAAGTAGCTACAAAGCGCAAAAAAAGTTTAGCAACTCAGTCAATAACTTTCAAACAACACTGTTGTTGAAAAAAAACTTGTTTAAATTATTACGTCCTCTTATCTCTTTTGAACAAAAAATATTTTTAATACTGGAGGGCGATATTAACTGCTGCAATTCTAGAGAAATATGTTTCTTACAAAATCCATTTGATGCAATAACTTACAACAATTTCACTGTAACTTTGTATTTCAGTTCAAAAGAATTCAATAGAAATCGACTTACCTGCCAACTTTGTGGACGAATAATAAATTTCTACCTTTTAGAAAAATTGTTGGTAATTATATTTGGTAATTTTGGATAAATATTTTAATTGAAAAAATTTTGAGGCACAAAAATCAATATCAAATTAGCCTTTATTAAAAATTTTAATTTTAAAACCATTTTAAATCATCACGTCTTACAATGTAAATTAGCACTTTTGACCACACCCCTGCCTAAAGATGACCTCTCTCTACTGAATTATAGGATTAAAGTCTCTTATTTTTTTTTTTTAATTCTTTGCTCATGGAAGTTATTTTTTCTTAATTGTCATGCACTCACCTACGGTAAGTAAGGCAATTTTTCATCCTTTGTAGCGTTGTAAATGACATCAATCGTACATAAATCAAATTGTAAAATTATATAAATATCATTTTTTATTTTCCTCTTTTTATAAAAAAAAAAATATATATATATATATTAAATTGAACATTGACTGTAATCAAATACATTATTATCTACCCTGGTACACAGCTTTGAATGCGATTTATCAATTGCGAATTTTTTTCCTCGAAAACCCATTGAAAAAGGTATGTTGATTGCCTATGCAAATAAAGCTACAAACAAAATAGGCCTTGGTCAAGTGCCCATCAATTTTCAGAATGAAAAAGTATCATAATGAGTTAGAACGGACCCATCTTTGGGTTGGACAATAAAAATTATATGTAAAAGTTCGTAGATTAGTCTGATGAATACATTACTCACGATAATATCACACAATTTTCCCCCACAAACCCCTCCCAACGGTTGATATTCCAACGAAATTGAAAGTTTGTTTCTCGCGCAAATAAGAAATGTCAATTGCTTACTAATGATAGTTGTGCTGGTTGAGCATACCATTTTTTTTGCATGTATACTAATTAATCCATTAAATGGTATTTTAAAAATTATTGTCAGTGCACGTTCAAGCCATAAAATCACCATAAACATTTACTCAAGGCTGATGATAGCACAGCACCAACTTCTGAACACAACGTTAGTCATACGGACATTTTCCCAAATCGGTAATTAATGCTTGGATGTGGCTAACTGATACACCCGCTTATTAAGCAACACCGTAAATAGAGTTAGTCGGATCACCTTCAAAAGATCCTCCATAATTTTCTCTATTTTGGAAAACTGAAACATCTCAGCAGCAATCTGAGTTGATGCTTACTAGTAAAACATTCTCTGTATCAATAAACTGACGGTGAGCTGCACCAATTGTTTCAGGTTCAGGTTGACGTACATTTAACAATTGCTCCTGACATAATCGTGAAGCTTACGCGAGATTACGATATAGTAAAAGGTTACTCATATAGTTAAAGATGCTTAAGAAATTTATGTTTGCCTTACTAGTGATGTCTATATAAATAAACAAAGTCAAAATAAAGTGTAAGTCTTTGAAAAAAACCGTTTTTTATCAACTAATAAAATAGTTCGTCTGAAATCAGTGCGTTTAGAAGCGTAGTAAGGGATTCTAAAATAAGTTATTGTTGCCTTATTAGTTAAAAAAATATTAAAATTAGGCACACTTGGTGATGCTTATTAATAAGACTAAACTTAAGCGTACATTGTTATCTGGCAAGGGGCCGTTATTTTTTGTTCCGTTTTAAGCCCACTTTTCTATCATATCCAGTTTATTTCTGGTTCAAATTTGACAAATGTGTAGAAAAAACTGCTGAAAATCAAGCTCATTAATAGTATCGTTCTAATATCTCAGAAAAAATTCTATTTTTATGTGTAGCGACTCAGGAACTCAAGCCAAACTAATGCTCTTTACTCACACCATTGTCCCTTCTTCTCGTATTTGTAATTTGCGTATTCAAAAAACAACTACTTATATTTCAATGAACGCTCAATAAACAAAGAGCGTGTTGGTTTAAATGTAACAAACAACATCGAATCTTCCTGTTTTTTCTAGATTAGAAAATAGGATTAACTTACTTTAGCAAAAGTTGTTTGGCCATGTATTTGTTACTTTGTTATTGTTAAGGGGACTTGAGCGATTTTTATCGACTTAATCAAAACCTCTGAAATTTTAGCATAATGTCAACGAAGATGCCAAATTCATTTGTAAAAATTAAATACTGGGGTCAACGACTTAGTTTTTCAAAAATCGCTACTAAAAATTCACAAATTTAATACCTACTCTTATGGACAGTGATCACAAAAGCGACTTTCCTCGAAAATCTTTGATTAACCTCAAAAATTTAAAATAGTTCTTGTGTATTTTTTTACAAAGAATCTATTAAATTCTCAAAAATACAGGGTCAATGACTTAACTTAAGAAGAAACTAGAAAAAAAGATTGAAATATTAATCTGGTTTGCGACACAACATCTCCCAATTTTCATAATTACAATTTCACTATTCTTTTGTGGCGATTTCTTAATCTTGTACTTTAGTCTTATAATCTTGACTATATTTATTAAAAAGTTTACCGTCGAGAAGCGTTAATTTTTTAGGAGTCCTTATGGCACCCTACCCTAGGTGCGGTACTAACCACCCAAGCCATCTTTACTGTGACTCAGTAGCACTCTTTTATATGCGCGTGCTTAAACTGCAACAAAAACAACATGTTGATATTTTTTAACAAAATAAAAATTAAGTATTTACAAATGAAAGCAAGTATTCGCTAAAGCTTTTAAATACTGTAAAGTTGTATGCATAAAATAAAAGAATGTTTATCCATAATACTTACTTGATAGAAAGTAAGGAGGCAAAATGCATTAGAATAAGGTTCATACAGCACATTGATTATAAATATTTTTTTTACATTAAGAAAAAAAATTAAATTCTTTGGCTAGGTGCTGTTCCACCATGTACTCTACTTTTCTTCACAAGTTGAGAGCACTTTGTACTTCCGTTAAGAATGTGTAAGATTATTTAACAAAAAAAAAAAAAATATATCATATGTTTCTCTTTAACAAAGTAAGGAGCTCTCAATTACGCTCATAACCGAGCGTGGTGTACATACCTACTTTTGTTATAGTAGCTGATAAAGCTGAACACAAGAAAGTAAAATGGCAATTTACCTGCCTAAATTGGTACTTAATTTCAAGTTAGTAAGATGGATTAAAAAAAAGAACTATTATGATAATAATAATAAAACATTTTCATTTGTGGTTCGAACTTGATACCTACAGTACGAAAAGAATACAGTTAGTCCACTGTGCCATCACATCAATCAAGTACAGTAGCTCAGATTTCACGGATGATTAGAAGATACCTCTAAGACTTAAGCTTATCAATAGTTATATCTACTTTTTCTGTTGAATTATGATGTAAAGTATAGCAAATATAACTTTTCGTGATTAAGAGACTCAAGCAATAATCCAACCATTTGTACTTGTTATTTACTTTTTCGGATAGAAAGACAGCTTACTATAACAAAATTTTGTCTTAGTATAAGAAAGTGCCTCAAATCTCATTAATTTTTTGTTTTTTATATTAAAAAAAGAATTCTGTGGTGACACGCTGTTTTATCATGTTTTAGCTGCCCTGCCTAATGCTTGTGTCCCTGATTCGTAAAAAATAACATTTTGTTATTCATTAAAAAAATTCAAATTTATTGATGGTACACGGAATCGTCGATCACGTACGTACCCACCTACCTACCAATGTTGTACTAGTGGAACACGCCGCCCAAAAAAATAGAATAAATGTTCGTTAAAATGAATATTTGATTTTGTGTAATTGAAATCACTGTTCACACAGAGAGGAAAATAATTTGTTATGTTGGATCGTGTCCTGTACCTTTGTGACCAGAACAATTCGTCTTATATACTTTGCTATTACGTTATTCATTACCTCGTACATATTTAAAACCAACGGACTATTTGAGCACCAAAGCGTACTTAACAGTTCTAACGTATTAGTTAGGAAACTAGAAAAAAGAAGATTGAATAACTTAGAACCCATATCTTATAGTAATTTATTTATTTATTGTACGAGAAAAAATAATAAAGTCATTAAGCTCACTCAGTGCCAGGTGTTGCTCGGAAAAGCATTAAAAAGTAATCATAAATTAAAAAAAAAAGGGGATAATTATACTTACCTCACGAAACAGTAAGACTTAGTCACAATTTTTTTACTTTTTTTCACATTTTTTAATAAAAATATAACTATAAGTATGTACTTATCTTTAATATGTGCCACTAATCCAATCGGTTAGCTGTGTGCCAAAGCTAATTTTTATGTTTTTACAAATTTAATATAGAGTCAAATTAAAACAATAAACTTTCTCAGAGCCTTTTTCCTGCAGCCATTTATACCTTTAAGAACTCTTGTTCTAATAATTATTGGGCTTCGTAATCATGAGCTAATAAAAAATATTATTTTACTTGGAGAACAGAAAGGCTCACTTGCAACCCTTTTTTTTAGCAACTCAAGAGAAACATAATAGGGATTAATTTATTGTTTAATATTGAATAGTAAAATAAATGACCTCAGTCACAGCCTCAGTTCACTGGCAACCTATTAAATAAGGACTCTAATTGATAAAATTTCTTTTGAAAACTGTTAAGTTCGTGAATGTCAATGTTACGTAGTCAATAATTTATTCATTTATGACTTATGGAAGAGTAATGAGATTTATTATAAAACTTAATAATTGGTTATACTTTTATCTGTAATTATTTAACATACTAAGATAAAAGAGCACTACTTAGCATCCACACTTTATTGCTTCTTATCACAAGTTTATCACATAGAGAAAAAACGATCTATTTTGTCCCTTACCACCGATGCTTGTTCGCTGAAAACGGTAGAATCACTTTGCAATAGTAATTTTCTACTGCCTTATTATTACTTCGTTGAATAAAAACCTGAACGATAAAAGTTATTTACCAGTGGCAATTAATCAACTGTCTTTTAAAACTAATAAAAAAAATATAATTGCTATTATCAAGCTTTCATGGTCTCCTTCTTAGTAATTTATAATGCTGCGATTAGAAACCATTTAATACTAAGCAGTGATGTTTAATTATTTACATATTTTCAATCAATGAGTTCGTAACAAAAAACCTTTAATGCCCGTTTACCATGCTATTTAAAGTGCGTAAAGTATCAATAAATAAAAATTTTATTACTTAATACTTTTTTTTGTACCATTTCGTCGCACGGTTTATCTGGTTACATTAAAAAAATAAAAACTTAGCGCTTAAGTGAGAAAATTACTGCACGGTTAATACCTAACGTTTTGATAATTATTGATTACAGTCATTCTTCTATTTTGTTTTAAGAAACCTGCTTTTTCTTCTTCCTAGGCAGGTAAAATAAATACCGTATTGACCTCTTCTGTGATTTAATCAGCATATCATTCTCTCACTACAAAGATATCTTACCTTTTTTGCCTGTTTCTACTACTTCCCTCTCTTCTCTTCCTACTAAACGAGACTAAGCCACTACATTGCATAGCTCTAGTTAATTTGTAGATTTCGCAATCAGTTTATGCGTCATATTGTTGACACAATGCATTCAATAGGAAAAATGCAATAATTCTCTTTTTTCATTATAATAAGCTTTATTGCACCGATTAATTTTTTGGGGCCAATTTATATACACTCTGTAAGAAGCAAAGTTTCAAAGCTGTTGCAATAGCTAACCGCAAAAACTACTTAATTGATTTTGCTGAGATTTTACGTGCAAATTCACAACAATTTCTAGGTTATTTTAGTATGGTTTTTGTCTTGAACACGTTAACACCTATAGCAATTATTAAGTTTCAAGTTTTGCAAAAGTACAGTTGCTTTTTAGTTTAGTTTAGTATAATCTTCTAGGTAGCGTGAAAGTATAATCGAAACTTTCTGCAGTAAAAATTACTGGATCTAGTTAAAACATTCCCAAGAAAATTGTTAACTATCATTGTCATTTATCAGCAGTTTATTAAGTATAGCGTTAACGGTCGTAAAGCTAGGTATCCTTGCAACTGATAACACTCATCTCGTAAACTAGCGACTTACGACAGATAATATTTTTGTATCACCAAGGATGGTAAGTGCCAAAAATAAAAGGCGTTCTAAGCGATAACATTCCCAGCGTGATATCAGGAGGCGCGTAGTAGGCGAATTTCATTTTTTTTTCGTAAAAACCTTGTATCTCACGAACATCGATAGATATATGAGAAATTCTTTTTTTATTTTGTTTCTTTGATAATAAGGGATAAAGAAAAACTATAAAGAGATCAATGGAATTTAAATCTAACCTACAAATTTATGGTAAACATCAATTTTTCATGATTTTCCATCTGTTTTTTTTTTGGTTTTAACTCCAATTGGAATGAATTTTTGCTGATTCATGACTTACTTTAACGATTTAATTTTAAATTTAA
>NW_019384288.1:1637354-1690571 GCF_000648655.2 Copidosoma floridanum | reverse complement strand
AAATTTTTGAATATAATAATGTATCTAATATTTATAACATGATTTAATTATTACTTTTTTATGTATAGGTAAAATTTATTAATTAATAATACATATCATGAATGTATATCGTGTTTATCTATTCTACCTGTTCATCTATTGTACCAATTTTAACATTAATTTAAAACAAAATAAAAATGGACGTAAGTCTTCGTGGTTTCATCAGGCTTTGTAAGATGACTTATCATAAAGTGATGCAAAACTTTCATTGTTTATGTTAATAATGCTATAAATTTAACTTAAGTTTATGTACATACAAAGAAGAATTGTGTTATAAAGGACTATATGAGTAATGATAATATAATAATTATGCGCACCAATATATGTGTATATATTATTTGGTTTCAAAATATTGTTAACTCCATATAAATTGGTTTTTAAATGTACTTAGTTGTATAAATAATGATGTTTTGCGCAACAACCCTCTATGAATTAATTGATGACTTTTAATTTCTTCTTGACGATTTAATTTCTTCTTGATGATTCTAAATATATATATACATACATGCATACATATTTTATTTTTATTTATGTAGAAATGGTATGTTTTTGGTCAGCTGTTTTTAATAAATAATATTTCATAAAAACTATGTGATAAACTGTTATCTGGGGTAGTGGATAGCAAAGCATATATATATACATATACATACAAGTATAACAAAATACATCCGCATGCCTCTGCTCCGTATGATTTTTTGTAAAGAAGAAGAAAGATTGTCCTCTTAGATTTGTGAGTATAACAATAATTGTATATATTGATAATTTGTACTAAGTTTTGTATATCTCCCTATATTATATGGTTGTATTGATAAAAGTGAGTCTTAGCCCCCCCCCTCTGCTATTCCGCTTTCCCTCAGCTCCTCCACTGCTCCCCCTCGATGTACGTACACCGTAAAAAAGTTGGTCACCCTGCGCCACCGAATACAATCACGCCGTGTACTCATTTTCTTGGTCGCGCTGCATGCCTGTTTTGGGCGTGTGGCGCTCCCAAAGTACCTGGCACGCGGGACAACTAAAATTTAGATTCGCGGCAGCACCAGCTACACGTTTGGCAGTACGCCCAATGTTTATAGGACTGCTGTCTGCCTGTTTTGTTTTAAAAGAGGTGATGTGGCTTAAACGCTGTGCAGTTAACTTTTTTTTATAAATTAATGTAGTTGTAAAAATGAATGGCAGTGTTTTTACTGTAAGTGTATGTGTATATCTCCCAGGTAATATACCAGTGTACCTCACGTATACGCGCTTACATGCATGCGTTGTAACGAAAATTTCCCAGTTAGCCTTATCAACTCTCTTGCAGAGTGTCATCTTGAAAAGCTGGCGACGGCACTTGTGTTAACATCTGTAATTTTTTAACTTTGAGTATTGAAACTGGTATTCACCAAAGCGCAATGGAAAAGTTTTTCCAAAATTATAACAGGAGACATTATTGTATTAGACATGTCATGTAGTGAAAAAGAATTCGGTAAGATCTTGAATATTTTTGTATACTCCGACAATGTTTACTTTTTTGTGGAAACTTATGAAGAAATTACATTTTGTGAACATTTTCATGCTTTTTTAATTTACAAAAAAAATTAATATCGATTAATTAAACAGTCAGAGATACCTTACATATCGCCTTGTACTTTAAATACTAGATCTTACGGAGACTTGTAAGTTGTCGCTCCATATTATGTGTAATTGCGTTAGATTATGATTAAATTTATATCATTGTAATGTACATAATTAAAGAATATTTCTAATACTCTACTTACTTTACACTTATTTTTTAAAGTAAATTTCTCATTTCATCGAAGCATACCTACTCCAGAGAAAACATTTCACTTAACTATACGTTACGTCATTAAAAAAACATTTCAAATAGCAAGCAAACTGCAATTATTATATGATTATTGTAATACAAAACCGTATTACATAATTAAAAATACGTCTTACAAATGAAGGAAAAATTGTTTAATAATTGACTGTACGAATTAAAAAAGTGCTTAATGCTAGAAATTAATTTTATTAACATTATTACTAATCACGCAAGTGATTTTTCACAATGCTAAACTACCCAAGCTGATAGCATTATATATTCATAAAACAGGCAGACACCAGTCCTAAACATTGGGCGTACTGCCGAACGTGGTGCTGCTGCACATCTAAATTTTAGTTGTCCCGCACGCCAGATACTTTGGGTGCGCCGCGCGCCCAAAACAGGCATGCGGCGCGACCAAGAAAGTGAGTACACGGCGTGACTGTATTTGGTGGCGCAAGGCAACCAACTTTTTTTCAGTGTAGTTATTTGCTTGTTTTAACGTCATTTTTATTGAAGTTATATTCAAATAAGCTCCCCCACTCCCCCTTAGCTCCCCCTCAGCTCTCCCTCAGCTCCTCCTTGCTCCCCCTCTACCTTCCTCTCCACCTCCCCCCCAAAAAATACTTATTAATCTAATGTTTTATATCATAAATGTTAAAAAATATACGCAATTTAGTACCTAAGTCATACCTAGTTTTAAGGGTTTTTTAAGTCACTGGTCATAGGTCTCCATCTGTCTATTGGCTCCTCTTTATTAACTATGTGACTCTGAAGTACCATTATTCGTTTAACTTGATTGAACTTTTACATTTCAAATCTCTCTCTGGTCCATGTCTACTTTACCCAAATATAAAATTCTTGATTACTTGAGGACTTTATTAAGTAAAAGACAGAACTCAGGAGGAGGTATTATTGAATAAACATACACAATTGAGCTTTCAAAACAATAATTTATTCTGTTACTTTAATGTTGTGACATTTTATCTGTCATTTTAACCCATCTGTTCTTTTAAAACCCTTTTGACATTTTCCACATATTTGTTTTTTATGGTTTTTATGAATTAACATACGTCTATTTTAAGGTGACGATCTTCAAAGTTACATATTTTTGAATTACTGAAAAATTTCTAGCTAAACAATATTGTTTATTTCTGATTTATTCTCGGATGCAATTTGAATAAAAATTTTTTTTGAATTCTTACATCTTCATAAAGTAACATCTTATTGTCCGTAAGAGAATAAAGTTATGTTAATATACAATTCTAAAGAATCAAAACTCTGTTTTTCTGATTTTTTAATAAATATAGAACATGCTAATACAAAGGAAAACTGTTTGCTATAGCAGACAAAAGGTAATGATAACAAGGTGCCAGTATTCAATGTTATTCTAGGAATATAAGCTTTGCTTTTTTTTTCTCCCATGATTATTTCTGTTTCTGTATTATACTTAAATAATTTCGTTATTTTTAATCTTGTGCCTCTACAGAGACCGTCTGATATACTTAAAGTTATTATCAACACTACTACAGCATTTATTTTTAATTTTAATTTGTGTAATGGAAGAGCCTCTCTAATATTACTTCAAAATACTATTGGAAAATTAATATTTATGTCAATTTTAATTATGTTAAGTTAATCATATGTTTTATCAACTCCTTTGAGGATCGCGTATTCTGCTGTTATGAACTAATTTTCAGCCTGCATTGATGAATGCATGAGTAATGTCGTTATCTTGTCTACTCAATCTGTTAGTGGGGGGTTGGTACGTGGAGCGTGCAGGGGGGCGTTAGCCCTACTAGTATATGTATTTACACATACAAATTAATAAATTTTAACGTCGTTATAAAGTATGTATTAAAAAGAAAAATAAAATCACTAAAGTTACTCATGAATCAGCGAAAATTCATTACAATTGGAGTTAAAAACATAAAAACAGATGGAAAATCATGAAAAATTGATGTTTACCATAAATTTGTAGGTCAGATTTAAATTTTACGGACTCTATAGTTCTTCTTCATTCCTCATAACTAATGAAAGAGAATAAAAACAGAACATTTTTATTTATGTATCGATGTTCACAAGATATTAGGTTTTGAGGAAGAAAAATTAAATTCGACCACTGTGAGGCGTTTATCCAGAGAAAATTCTGCTGCAACAATTCGATACTTTGTTGCCGTTCTTCTAACTGATCTCATGCTACCAGAGCAGATTTTGCTACAACAGCAAGCCAGAAACAACAAACCTGAGAAATATGGGCTGCCAAATCAGCTGGAAATTTTATTAGCTTTCTTTCCAGTTGTTCGTCTAAGCGGCTTATTCATAAATGAGGTATTCTTCCAAACTCCCTCATCTGATCAACGTTGAATGGTTGGTTATCCAGGGAACGACTCAAAGACGAGATATTCATCGGCCAGCAGTAAAGCTCTCCTTAGCAAGGTCTTTGTGTGCAAAGACTTTAAGGGTAAGAGTCAAGCTATCTTAAGTCGGCACTTTGTAATCAAGAATAACAAGAAAAGACTAGAAGTATCACCGTTGGCCATTTTCAGAGCCCACATAGGTATTGAGATTCATTAGTTAACCATCAATCTCATCAGTTTTTCTAGGGTTATCTGACATCAAACTAATACATCTTTACAACTGTTTTTGGCCACAATCTATCCACTCAAAGACTATTTAAAGCCAGATAGTATTAAACCAAGTCAGTTGTTCACTGACAGAGGTCATAAGTGGGGCTTCTTTCCACGAGGCTGCATATCCTGACTACTAAAAACCATGCAACACATTCTTGACTTCAAGCGTTTAACGAGAAATCACCGATCTACTTTATGGTTTGAGTTGGATTAACCTAACAGTAAAGCTATAAAGAGAAAATAAGCTTGAGAAAATGAAGCAGTCTTTAAAGAACAAGCGTCACAAATCAATCTTCCAACCTTAGACCACCGAAACAACTGAGCTGTGTAAGAAAAGGTTCCTCAGATAATAACGGCTCTATCGTAACACAAGGACACGTGAGAAAAGAACCATACTACTAACTCTAACGCTTTAGAGCGTTGCAGTTTTCCTTTCCCTAAATTTGGTGCTATAACAGCAGGCCAGATTAGGTTACCCTGAGAAATCAAGGCAGTCACGTTTGCTAAAAAGATTAGCCAACCAAGCCTTTTTGGGGCCCTCAAACGTCGAACTACTTTGAAAATAAATATTCATTACAATTAACAAAGTTGGCAAAAAACAGCTCTTTACGAAAGTTTTAACAGTGCCTGTGGTGGCAAAAAGGTGAATTAGAAGAAAAAGTTTAAATCCTTCGAATGTATACAATTTTCAGCGTAAGAAAACTGATGCAGAATGTTTATCAAGATTGAAACAGCAGCGTCAAAATAGAAAAATTCAGAATTTATTAAGTAAGACATTAGTTTTTTATCATAACGTCAATGGTAGTCACTTAGGGAAAGGTGGCTTAAGCAGGTAACTGAGGGATTAAAGTCCAGAAAGCTTAGTATTTGTATAATGATAATGATATCTTATTTTTTCGATAGATGGCACATAGAACTATGAAATTTATAATAAAAATTGGGTCATTATTCATTCATTTCTGATCTACTATAAAAATCTAAAAGACCCTAGAAAAAACTGCTTTGCTGAGGGGGGGGGGGGCTGAAACGGCTCATCCGTTCTGGCAAAGCAAAAAGGCACTACAATGGAGGGAAATATGCTTTAATTAGTTTTTTTATATCATATCTTTAGTCGTAATTAACTACCCTTTAATAGCTTAACAGACTTGCTATTCAAAATATTAAAACACTAACATGTAAATGACTATTAAATTGGTAACTCGAAAACTTGGCAACCGTAAGCAACATTATAAAAATTTCTAAAGCAAATGTCTTATTTGTGACATAAATCACTTTATTTCCTACTCATACTTACTCATCAGCTAAGAAAAGCTTAGAAAAATGAGTTATGAATGGCAATAGTGCTATTTGAATACCTACTGATCAACCCACTTCGCCCAACCCGCTTTGCCTGAATACATATTTTTTTTATTTAAGTAATGCTTACGTCGAAAATCTTTCGGATTTTGAAATAGGTAGAAAATATTTTTGTTTATTTACTGTAACAATTACAAAGAAAGAAATAAGGCTGCATGGGTTTCTTGTTAAAGTAATAGAGTTGTGAGATTTGAAAAAGAAACAATTTCTTAAATATTTTTTATTTGTGATTTTTAAATCCTTACAGTTTTATCTAACAGCTTTTTTTATTTGTTGTAACGTGAAAAAGTCTGAATCCATGGCTTTTTAATTATTCAAAACAGAAGTGTTCTGAAGAAAAAACGTTTAGTTCCAAGAAGCGTCAAAAACGAATGTAACATTTTTAACTGAAAACGTTTTACTTTATGTGTCAACACAGTACGGTGTTTCATTAAGTGAGTCTAGGCATAAGCCCGTTAGAGGGTCCCTAATAAGTATATACTTAACAAAAACTATGATGATGATAGAGTAGGTCTTGGGATGAAGGAATATACACAGGCGTCATCGTTTAATTGAGTGAGGCTTACGGACTAAAGTTATTGGTGAAGCCTTAGATTCCCTACCCTTTTTCTCTGTTTTATACTAGAGAGAGACTTGTTTAATTTACAAAACTTGTTTGGAGGGTTTGGGTCTTGGTTACCTTAAAGCCGTTTGAGACCCACTTCTTTCTTGACTGTGTCAGGCAAAAAGGTTGTTTCTATGTCGATGTAGTAAGTAAGTATTGTAGTTTAGCTAGCTGCTGCTTTAATGAGACGTAGAGTGGCGAATGGCACAAATGATATGTAGGATAAGTCCTAATTTGATCCTGGCACTTAAGCAAGGCCTTGAGCTATGAGTCTTGAATTATATATTATATTTCTAGACCTGTCAGAATTTTTTTATAAATTAACTTCACCAACGGGTTTGTTGCTCGATAGTAAAGTTGCCAGAGTCCAGACTTTATTTTGTAGATGAAAGTCATTTTGTTGTTTATAGTTTCTCCTGATCTTATCAGCAGTTTTTCAGTGAAACTAATCCAGGATCAAAGCGTTGGCTGTTCATCTAAAGAATCTCATATGGTAGAGGGTTTGAAAGTATCCCATCCATTTTTCGTATGAAGTTTGGCTTATTTTAAGTGTGGAGAGCGTTTGTAGTTATAGGCAACTGTAGCAACGGCATTTGGCCAAAAACTTCTTGAAATCTTGGCTAAGATTGTTATAGTTTTCTCTAATATTATTGTGTTGAGCCATTCAGCCACTTATTTTTGTTTTAGGTAACGTGGTTTAATGTTACATACTTTGATGATTCAAAGTTCTACTGACATTTTGATTGATATTTTGTTTGCCGCTCTTAAATCTGAAAATTTTCAATTTCTGATAACTTTGATTTTCAGCAGAATAAAAAAATTTACTCCTTCAGACAAATGCGCACATCAAATTTACTTTTGAGAGAGTATACGAATAGTTGTCTAGAAAAAATCTTTGATCAAAGTCAAGAAATACTTATACCCTTTACGTAGAGCTTAGAAGATTTTAGAAACATCGGTATGTACAAGTACTAATTTTTGCTTAGCATGGACTGTACTAAAATTAAAAGGTTCTTGAATTATTTTGCCTTGAATACAAAGCTAACAGTATCTTAGCATATCATGGAAATTGAATTTTAAGCCCTCTGCTGCTTCTCTTCTTAGTAGGCATAAGTAGTGGACATTGAGATGAGCAAGTTGCTTGTGCCACAAATTTGTATCCAGACAGGCTAAGTTAATTTGGTGGTTGGGGTTGAGTTTTAAGACTTTGGGTGAAATTTGCCGTATTTAGAGTAAATAGATTAGACTCGTTATGAATACCTATAACAATAAGATTTCCATGTAGTAAGTGCACAGAATACTTATTATTGCTGAATGTAATTGTGCAGTGCTTTTGAGTTAAAGCAACCACAGAGACAGGCCTGAAAAAGATACATCACATTTTTTAGCTCCAGAACTTTTTTGGTATTTGAGTGTGATATGGGTAGTTCCACCTCACCTGAGTCTTCAGATTCTCAGTTTCTGTTTTAAGTCATCACTTTACACGTAATACTACATAGCAACACTCTTAATATAATGAATTATATGTTAGAACATTCCTAATTAGGACCTAGTAATGGTGGCAAACAATACAACAATACAAAAAAAAAAATTATAATAATCAATTGTGTAAAAGTCTGCATCACTTGTTTACGTTTATTTATTATAGCTAAATTAAATGGCTTAATATAAAAAGCAGCTGTTGAAGATAAGAGATCTAACATCCACTTTAACATACACTTTTGAATAACAGACATATAAGGCTGCGTGTTTTTTTTTACTTACTCTGGAAACGCCAACTTCTCTTGTAGATATTCCCATTTTTTCGTGATGCCTTAACTGAACTGGGTAAATTATTTGATAGAAATTGGAGCCAATATTTTTTACCAATTCTTCGTTCTGTTGGTATTGACGGAGAAGGCGTTCTGCTTCACCTATAATATGAAAAATAGTTTTTTTATTGCTACTTTAACATACTATACCAATTAGTCTTTTTTGATTGAATATATGAACATCAAAATCTACGATTTGTTGTACCCTGATCAAAACCTTGTTCTGGTAGGCTTGTTAGTATATTACGTGTACACAACATCTTATACTGCATCATTTAAAACGTATAGAACAGTATGCCTAATTTTAATGTGCATTTGATTATTCTAAATCCAATGTTTTGTTACTTATAAATTAAAAATTTTTTTTTTTTTCTTATTGAATCTGGATTATTAAACAGATCTCTCAGCTGCATTTTCAAATACCGTCTATGCTAAATTAAGCTGAAAATCAGTGTAGCAATGTTTTTTAAGGTGCTTATTATAAGTTGGATCATCAAAACGACCATAGGCAACAATAACAAGTCACTAAATGGTTATCAGTCACTTTTAATATACTTTGGGTGAATATGAATCCTCATAAGATAAACTAATACAATTTTTATTTAATACTTTTATAAAAAGTTATTTTTTATTTTTTGTTCGAAATCTATTTAACATACACACTTATAAATATTAATAATGACATATTACAAAAAAAAAGAAAACTAGTTATATAAAACAAATTGATTTTTAATGACTTGCGTTTTTCTCCATGAATTGCTCTTGTGCCGGTGATTATTTAGACAAATAGATGAATTGATAGTTTTGTGCAGTATTACTGCCACAAATACTAATGCAGACAATCAGCTTAATTGTCTCTGAAAACTCCTTCCCAACTTACTCTGTTACGAAAAGCCTGCCAAGAAAACTCGATATTCTGAGTGTATCCACTCTGTATTTTTATCTATTTTTGGAGTAATTTATAGTTAAATATTTATGTTCGTGTCTGTCTTAATTTATGTATTTCTGCCAAAAATTGGTATGAGTTTAAGTGTTAAAAGTGACATGTTTTTTTATAAAAGTGAGATGAATTACATTGTCTTTTTTGTTGACGAGGCAAGTCTTGATTATGTACTTTTTGGGTTGTCGTTTTAACATTATCCCCAGGATCTATAAGGATTAAATGACTCTATGACATACTTAACAACACTGACACCTTTGTTCTACCCCTCTTTAGCACAAGAAATAGCAAGAGAAGACTTGCAGGTTTCTCCAAAAAACCTAAATCTTTCAGATATCGTTTCAGATAAAATTTTTTCATTTACGATAAGACTGCACTCTCAAGTAGTTTTTCTAATCTGGAAATAATATACAAAACGATACGTTAGACAGATTACTGTTGATACTTGCAATTTCGAATGAATAGAACACATATAGTTAGCAAGTTACTTAGTAATAATAGGCATTTAATTTTTGGGACACAAACTGAACACAAATGAAGGCATTCTTTCGTAGCGTCATATTTTTTTTCTGTCATTTATAATTACTACGGTCTGAAATGAAATCAACATCTCTAATACATAACAAGTAGCTTCTTGTTCGCTAAAAGTATGTTTAGTTCATGCAATGATATTGAATTATCTTCTTGGTGAATTTAGTAAAATTGCAATACGAACGGCTCACACCCTGGTACGCTTTATTTTATGACAATCGGTAAATGAAAATACGATTGGTTTCTGCAAATTCACACAAAATTAAAATACGAATGGCTTGTGCCCTAAATGTTAAGTATGAACGACGAGTCTAGAAAGTACTGTATCCGTACGAAAAATGGTCGATAACTAAGGGAGAGGCGTAAAAATTAAAATGACTTTTATGTATAAATACTGAGCTAATGAGAATAGTTATTTATAGTACACTTTGATCTTTATCAAAGATAGCAATATCAAGATCTAATAAAATAAAACTGCTATCATTGTTAAATATAAAAAGATTATGACCTTATAACCTGTTTTTATATTAAAATTAAAGAGATTTAATACTTGATTACAGTGTCAGGCAGGGAGCCAGGGGCCTCAAGTATCTGAGAG
The DNA here is from genome assembly GCF_000648655.2 of Copidosoma floridanum. The sequence continues at coordinate 1,680,258 of NW_019384288.1, read as the reverse complement.
AAACGAAGCACTTTCAAATTAAGTTGCCCCAGAAAGAGTACTGATATTATATTCTGACGTCATAATAACAGTTTAACTTGTATCACGGTACTTTGCAGTTATTAGGACTGTTGTATTTATGACCAGCATCTCCATAATCATAGATACACTGATTATCAGTCCCAACGAGCATAGACGGCATTTGTGAGTGCTTTCTATTATCTTACATTTCTTTGTCTTGTGCCTTTTTTTCATAAACTACAGAATTACTCAACACTTACCCTAAAACGGATCCATTGATAGACAGAAGCTTTTTTTTTAACTGAAACTTCTTTAGGCGGGCCTTCTATGGGGAGTTAACCCGTAAAACGAGAGGGCAAGCAAATGCTGCCGTGCACACATGTATCTATCTATCTATATATATATATATATATATATATAAGAGTGCTCTACGTCCAGCTCCTTTAGTAAGGGCACCACCATTGGCACTTAGCACTTGGGAGAAGGAAGGAAAGAGGGATGGGAGGCCTCCCCTTACTGGGAGGGGGGTAGGGGAAAATTAGGAAATTTTTGCTGCGAGAAGGTCGCCCAAACCCTCCTTGAGAAGCATTGCATGGTGAAAAAGTACAGGTGAAAAATCACAGAGGTACTTGCCCGAAAAAGTCGCACTGGCCGGGAATTGAACCACGGTCTCCCGCGTGCCAATCCATGACCTAGCTGACTGAGCCACCGTGCGCTCTTTATCTATATATATATTATCTGTACAGCTGACTGCGCTGCAGGCAGGGGGCAAGGGATCAGTTTGTCTGTCTCCCTTTTTCTCTCCCTCCCTTTTACATGCAGACAATAGTGCACCACGATTCCTCTATCAATATATATGATATAGATTTTCTCTATCTCCATACATAAAGTAGACAGTCAATCGATCCGAAAAATTACCAGCACCAGCAAGCGCAATAATAGTCGAACAGTCACCCATCCGACTACCAACCACGGCCAATTCTGCTTCACTTTCCAGATCAACGAGACTGTAACTTTACTGCTGTGCCACCGTGTCGGTATAGGTATACCTACTGCTTCATGGTAAGAATCGTAACATGGCTGTAATACGGCCTAAACTGTATCTCTGTTACAGCTAAGGTACTGTCAGGTTAATAATGTCTAACACAAAACATCGCTTTATCTTTTTGAATTCTTCGAAGAACATAGTAAAATTCGTTCTTTTTTTATTTATCTTTTCGTACGTATATATGTATGTTAAAAAACATACGTAAAAAAGGAAATATATACAATACGATAACTTAACTTTTGAAAACAAGAAAAAACGCTGTATTTCGAAAGGGAAGCCAAATCGGCTCAAAATAACCATTTCTACAGGTTCTCTAAAGGTAATCCACATGATAAAAGTGCACAAACATAGTGGGGTTGGACTTTTCACAAACATAGCCTTAATCTTTTTTTTTGACAATGCCTTAAAAAGAACGAGCAATGAATGTTTTTTTTCATACCGTGTATGAAAAATTAATATGGACATTTACAAGATATTCGAAGAATTATTGTCAAAATATAATCTCTTAAAGTTTAAACATCAGTCATATCTCGAAAAAGAAGCTAGATAGACCCACAATAACTATTTTAACGGATTTTCTAAAGGGAGACTACATAATCAATGTGCCGAAATGAATAGGGGTTACACTATGAACAAACATAACCTTAATTTTTTGATTTTTTAACTGTATCTGGAAAAGAGCTCGTCAAAAAAATTTCTTTATTTAGTATGGCATTTTTAGAAAATTAATACGGACGTTTACAGAATCTTTGAAAAATTTTTGTTACAACATAACCTCCCAAAATTAGAAAAACTGTCGTATCTGGAAAATCAAACCAAATAGGCCTAAAATAATTCCACGTTAAGAAAATAATTATTGAGGTGCAAAAATATTTCACATGGACTCATACAAATGACCGTTGTAATTTATAAATAATAAGTCATATCTTAAAGAAAAAACTACAACATTCATATCCTACCTATAAATTGACTTAATTTTTTTTTTTTATAATGTAATATAAGAAAAGTTGTTACGTGACTAAAACCTATATTCTTTTTATTAATTTTGAGATCAGTAGAAATTAATTAAGCACGGGTAAATTTTAATGTTGAATTATAAGTTATTATAGAAAACGAAAAAAATGAAAATTTAGAATTTTACAATGGAAAAAAGCTATACGTCTATTGTTTTTCTCAGTCTCGATAAGATTTAGTGGATTATTTATTTTACTTTTATGCTAACCAAAATTGGAAAACTTTTATTTGTTGGCTACAAAGATTTCAACAGGAATTAATTGTACAGAGATGATGTCATAACAAATGCACAAACATTAATTTTTAATAAAAATAATTTTCATCTCGCATAATTGGACAAAAGTACCTGCTTTCGACGCAACATAGTGAAAATTCTTGTTTTATTCTGCATTGCATAGACAACAATTCGTACATGTATTATAAGATATATCATAGCAAAAATAAAAGTACTTAGAATACGTGAGTCATAACATAGGTAGTATATTAAGGTATATGTATTTTATGCATACACGTGGTTGAATACGTAATAATGTGAGAATTTTTAGTATTTTTATATGGGATTCTTAAAGATCTATTAAAATTAGGAGCACTCTAATTTTTTCAGTTTCTATTAAACCAAGTTAAATAACATTCGAGTTGGGAGTCTTATTTGTGCCAGGGATCCTGAGACCCACCCTGATTCTTTTACTGTTCTTTCATTTTCACTGCTTGTAATGTTAGATTACAATTCCAACAAATTGTTTTACCTTTCGAAGCTTATTTTTGATAAAGTTTACTAAAAAAAAACTTTTTACTTATAAATAAGATAGATATTAAAAGTATACGTGCGACTTTGTCTATGGTGTTACAAGAATTATTTGTAATACACATGTATCATCAAATTTATAGGCTCATATTACAATGGAGGTACTGTTCCAAGTATTTTTTATTGATCTATGTTCCTTTAAAATGACTACTTATTTCGTAATTAAATTTCAAAGAATCAAAGATTATAAATTTTATGAAATTGCCTGCCATTTTAAAAATAAAAAAATCTTCCCAAGGGTTTGGATCTAACACATAACCTCTTGTTTTTTAGGCAGTACTCTATTATTTGAGCTACCAAAAAATTGTGTCCTCACACACACTTATGGTATGGATGGATTTTATTCTTGGTTTTAAGATGTATCTAAGCCATAGCTTAGATTTACTGTCCCAATAGGGTTCGATTTAAAATAACATCGAGCTTGTAAATAAATTAGATATTTAACGATTTCTTGCAATGTTATTACAGGTATAACAAGTAATATTTGTAATACATATATATCTATTAATTTATAGGCATGTACATATATGTAGGTACAAATATAAACACGATAAGTCCATTAATGTTCTTTCATAACAAAAAACCATTTTTTAATTGAATTTTCGAAAACCGAAAATACTAAGTTTGGAGAAACTTCAAACTATTGGCAAGAATAAAAAAAACCACAAATATTTACGTAACAATACACAACGAGTAAATAATTATTGCTTTACAAGTAATAAAGTCACACAAAAATTTCCAACACCTAATCGACTAACAAGAGAAAAATAATTGTTTAAATAAACCTAATGAAGAGAATGAGTTCAAACTACTATTTAGAAAAATCTTAAAACCTACGGTAAAATCCATCACAACCTACTGTGTGTGTGTGTGAGTGCACAACTCTTTGGTAGCTCAAGTAACAGAGCACCCATATATAAAAACAGAAGGTTGTGTGTTTGATCCATACCCAAAGAAAAATTTTTTTTATTCCTCTAAATAGTTTCAAACACTTTCAAACTAATGATCTTTGACTTTTTAAATTTTAACTGAAAAATCGTTGGTCATCATAAAAGGACATGGATGGACTATAAGTGCTTAAATAAGTACCTTTATCTATGTATGATCGTATAAATTTGAAGATGAAAATGTATCACAAATATGAATTTTTATACCAGTGATAAAGTCACACAAAAGCTTGTTATCTTTTTTTTGTTGGCTTATGGTGTAATATTAATTCTACAACGGGTTTCAAGGAGTCCGGCCCTGGCCAATGACTCGTGATAGGAGAGGGAAAAGCCGTGCGTGGGGAGCGAAGCTCTAGGCGTAAAGATGTTTTATAGCGCTGGGCCGAAGGAGAGCTAGAAAAACGTGCAGAGGGACAAGTCGCAAGGCTGCTTCGCTTGGCCGAAAGAGTAAAAGTTGACATAATAGGACTGGGAAAAGAAAGTATCCAGCTGGATCCTGTCCCAGGGAAGAGTTGGGGCTGAGATTTTGAGGGTGAATCCTGTTATTCTAGACCCGCTGAATTTCAAGGAGAAGGTGGAACAAATCAACAAGCCCATCACTGAATAGCTGGGCCCTCCCAGAACATCACCTCCGGAAGTTGGGCGTCCATCAACCAGCGTTATTATCTCCAGGTCTGATTCGGCAGGTAAACTCCTCAGGGGCTCACTGAAACCGTTTCTAATAACGTTAACGTTGGACTTAAAATAATCTCACGCGTACATGCAGAGACAAATACTTTCTTGATCGGAACTCCGGAATAATCATTGACGAACATTGTCACCAAAGTTTAGTAGCGATAAGATATAGTTATTTATAAAGGATCATGTATTTTAAAGCGTGTTAATTGTAAATAATTATACACGCGTGTGACAATAAAAACATGACTAGTAATAATAAAATAAATTACCCCGATATACTTGACGTTCTGATTGTGGCCTTATTTATTAGTATTAAGAAAAACCTCGCCTTATCAGTGATATCCCATGCATGCTTTCCTAATACTTATTATTTGTTGTAAGCTGAAATTCCTTAAAATAAATAAAAGTCCAGAGGAATAGAGAAGATATTACACATTCTACTTGATGTATCTTACTCTGAGAGTCATACGTCAAATACTTCTGTTGTAATATCTATTATCACTTTTCCTTAAAAATTTATTAAGTTTCTGGGCTCATCGACCATGCGTAGTTGTACATTGTTAATTATTGTTACGTGAAATATTTGTATCGGAAGTTTATCAACGTTCCAACCTTGTCGATCAGCTAAAAAGAATATGTAAGTAGTATGGACTTTCTTTACTATGCATATAAACTCTAATACTTATGTTACTCTTAACCTTTAATGTATTAGTCTTGATCGAACGAGCAGTAAAAATCTAAGGCATAAGTAGTGTCATCCTTAAGAACACGTCTAATAAAGGTAGATGGCCTGTATGATCTTGCAGCTTAATTAGATTGTAAAGTTATATATACAACAAGTAATAATACTGTGACGAGAATGAGGCTGAGTTAGTAAGCTCAGCTTGGAAAGTGTTAGAAACAATGGTATTTGAGGATTTCAGAATATAAATTATGTCTGTATATGTAGTGTCATGTTTGAAACATATGTATACAGATATACATTTTGTTATAAATTGGAGGCTACTATATCAAATCCTTCTAGGCCTAACTGCTAACTTGCCAGCCACATAATTGCTACATGAAATAATAATAGCTTTATTGTAAGGTTAATAAATATAAAACACAAATTACTTAATATCTTACATTTTGCAACTGCTGCTTAAAAGAAATAAGAACCTTATGATATTTGTAAGACTATTTATTTTCGTCATCATTTTTAATCCAGGTAAAAGTCAGGGGTTCAAGGCCAAAAACAGTTAACAAAAAAGTACTTGATACACAAAGCATAAATTTTCCTTCTATGACTCTTAAAGAGCTATTGCAGGACTTTTTTTTATTTTGATGATCTTCTGGTTGGAATGGTGCTATCTGCCACTGTTGTAGGAACTGAAAAATTGAGTTTCTTAAGAAGTTTTAATTTTTAACTATTTTAACTTTCAAGTACAGTATTAGATTAGTAGATGACTGGAAATTACCAAAGCGACTGAAAAAAGTCAAGTTATAACCAAGTTTTGGTATCACACTTAGTGAGTTTTAGTTCCATCCTTATTATTAAAATTTATTACAACAGTGTTATTCCATAGCAGCCTATTTACAGAGAAATTATATCTTATATAGATCTCACAAATGTAAAATTTTTTTAAAATTCTACCCTACTTCAAAAAATCAACATTCGTTGGAGCTTCATTATGCGATTTCTTTTTTCTAGTTCCTTCTTTTCATTTCGTTCGATGAAGTAGTTTTGAGTAGATAACTTATTTGGTCTTTAGTTATTTGTTATACTTCAATCTGCTGTTTTTACTATTTGCCAAGTTTTCTGAGCTCTAAGTCCATCTACTGAGTTTCTTATCTAAACATTTTCATGGTTGTAATAATAACTCATGCCGTACTCTTTATATGCTGCATTAAGTGGTATTGTACCATTATAACCTTGAGGTAGACGTTTTAAAAGTTCTCTACTGGAACTGTAGTACTCGTAAGAGGAGATGTGTCGACAACTTACCTAGAAAGCACTGAAAGGCAAATGGTTTCGCAAGCAGTTAATCACTCCTAACCTTTGGTTTTGCCTGACAATTATATAAAGCTTTGGCTGTCGATTCTCCTTTTGCTTCTGACTAATTTTTTATTGTTTCAACTCTTTCAGCTTTCTCTAGTTCCTTAACGTAGGTGTCTTTAGTTACGAAATAAGCTTTTCGTGACTTTTTTGTCTTCGTTAAAACTGTTAAATTCTTACTTATTGGTGCTTAGGCACACTGCCAGATATTCTGAGCACATTGAAAAATCTTAAACACAGAACTGCTTTAAATATTTTATAAAATTTGTTCAGTTTCCTAACCTGATAAGAAAAAAAATTATAATTTAAACTTTCCGTCTAATGTTTAATAAAAATAAATTTTTACTTACTATAAGAGAAAAAAAAGGCACTGTGGCTGCTACTCAGCTCTTAAGTGACGATAGAGAAACTTTGACTTGTAGTTCAACTAAGCTTTGACTAGTTAAACTAATATCTAGATTTTAGACTCGAGTTATTGCCTACAGCTACATTTTGCATTCTGATTATCTTAGGTGTTACGATATTACTAATAATCTGACTACATTCCGTAACTTGTTCTGTAACAAAGTTTAATTTTTTTATTAAAAGATGAGTAAAAAAGTAATTGAGCATCAACAAGTATGTATGTATGTATATAGAGACCTTCATAAATAGAAGAGAAAGATTAACTTAAGCTGTTTGGAGTCGATGAACTGGGGCTTTTGAAGAAATGTTTAAAAATATGTATACTTAGAGGCACTATTCCAGTGACTTTCGAAGCATTTATAACAGTTTTTACTTTTGTTTTTAGTTGCTATGCTTTATACCATCCACCAAAGAAATATTTTTCATTCAGACTAGAGGGCTACTACGCTGAAAAGTTTTGCCTCCTTCAACGTTGCATATATTTTAGGGCTTCATAAGCCCAAAATCTTGAGGGTGCATCTTGGGCGTGCACTGAAGTGGAGATTGTAGAATTAAAACTTCTTTTTTATTAACTATTTTTGCAACTACGAAGTTCTTGATGTAAGAAAAATGACCATCCAATAACAATAGATGTACATTATCCTTCCATGCCTTTGTTAATTCTTCATACTCTTTCAAAAAAGCCAGGAATATTTTTAAATTAAAGTATCAACTCCTACTCAATACAGTTCAATCGCTATCTCAGATTTACCTCAAGAAATATAGTATTTGCCTTCACTCGAGGGGGCAAAAGCATGAGTAGCATAACGACATCACTAGTAGACATACAATTCTCTGCAGTAATATTTTCAACTTTTTCTGAGCTTACTTTCCACCAACTGGTCTCATTTCTCTTATGGCTCTTATTCTTGCAGATAATTTTGGAACCACAGACTAAGATCTTTCATCGACAATCCAAATATAAGAAGGTGGAGAAAAGTTATTCTTGTTTTAAAAATCTTTCGAAAGATAACGAAATTTGTCTATGGCTTTCTTACTAAAATTGTTAGCTCTTGCAACTCATGTATGTTGAGCTTTTCTATTAGATAATCCATGCCTTTTTATAAAACTTGACATTAAATCTTTACCTGCCATACATATAAATAGTATAGTTATTAAATAATCAATAACGAACAACTTAAGCATAAACAAGAATACCAAATTCACAATAATTGTATACACATCGTTATGTATGAGTATGTAGATAAGAATAAAAAACAAAATTTTTATTACCCAATTCTGCATCAATTAGATGAGCCACCTTTAACTATTTCGCCAAATCATGAGAAATTTTTTATAACTCTATGGTTGTTACATCCTGTAAGCCACTTTACATATCAATGATACACTCGTATAATGTCTTCTTTTGATAAGTCATTAAATAATTTTTTAAAGCCAATGAATAAACATTAAACTTATTTAATAAACAAAAAATAAGTGTAATAAATTGGTGTAATAGAATAATGAATATGTACACCAATTTTTGTATATAGTAGTCAAACTCAACTTAAAGCTAGATAGATGTAAACTGTTTAAGTTTTTATAAGGATCACCAGCTTACCCGCGCTGACCTCAATATTACCCTTTTCTTACTTTGTCAAGGACGCACAAAAAATAAATTTTATACTGATTTATAAAAAAATGTCATCATTGAAGTTTGTAAGATCTGATGTAAAAGAGAACAATCATTACTTAATATACAGTTATTTTAAAGCATCAGTATGTGAGAGATGCAGTTGCACATTATAAAAGTTGAATGTGGATCCACTTTTTGGCCTCGATAATAATTACAAATACTGATTATATTACGGTATTGTTACGTACGATAGCATCTAGCTATGTGTGCGTGCACCTTGGCTTGCTTGGGCCTGAAGGGTAGGGGAATAGAGAAGAGAGGTGATAGGAAAGGTAGAGAGAAGGGACGAGGAGATCAGCTAGAGACGCGAGAGGGTAAGGACGGAGTCCCCAAGACGAGAAGACCCGCACAACTTTCCTCAAATATAAGTAATTCTCATAAAGCATAAGTAACAACAAGTCAAGCTTCTATTTATTTCCGCAACGAGAATCGCACGTAACCGCTGGTGTCAGAAGTTGGATAGAGATACAATTTTTTTACGATCTGTCACGTGCGCGGAAATTACTTAGTCTCGCGGAACAAAAGAAAAAAACATTTTTATTTTTTTATTTTTCTCGACTTAATTAATGTAATAAATACAAGAAATAAAAAAAATATATCTCTCGTCGCAAAGAAAAAAAGTGTCAAAAGTGCCAGACGCCAAATTCAGTGTGTCAAGTGCCACAATATAAGGGAAATTGGAGAAGTAGAGGAAAACAGGAAAATATAATCGGAAAAATCTTTGATACCGCAAGGATACCAGACAAAGAAAAACTGCATATCAAGCCAGTGGACCAATATACAAGGACACTAGAGGCAGCTGCCGTTCACTAAACTCAGAAAAATACAGGCAAATAGAAGAAAGCACGGTACGCCAAGCCCGGACTACAGCCGCAGAGGGAACACGAGATACACGGCACAGGGGAAGGGAACAAAGAGCGGAAGCAGAAGCTGAGCAACTCTTGGAAGGATCAAAGAAGAGACCCAAAAGTAAGCACGGAAGTATCGTTATGCTGACCATCGTCACGGAAATCTGGTAAGTTAATTTTCGTTACTCGTATATACTATACTTATAACCCCCGAGGGAAATACGCACCTAAAAGAAACCCATAATTGCATGCACAAGCATGTAACCGATACAAACGACAAACACCCCATACAAAATTTTTTAAATGAGTTAATAAATACAAGGAGTAGCCAACCGAAAACAAGAACAAAACAAAAAAAAATATCGACCAACACTCGATAGAGCGGGCGTATCTATCAGGTTAACACAAAATATACAGAAACAAAGGGGTTTTACGATTAGGAAAATATATATACGAACTAGAAGAGCACAAGACGAACTACAGAAAAAAAGAGACTAAAGAGCAACACTATGAGTGACGTAGAAACAAACGATACACTGGGAAGGGAAATACAGGAAGCCGTGAGGTGCACAAATTTACACGAAACAGGACCAATTGACACAGATGACGAAGTGATACAAATTAATCTAGAAGATGATCCAGAAACATGGACAAAGTGGTAGAGGCCAGCAAAAAACAGAAGCTTTTTATGATGAAAATGTTAAGGAAATTAACGCCAAGCATAAAACGCGGACAGTTATCTTATTGACAAGACATAAGCGATAACGAAACTGATGCGCCATCCCACATAGAAGCACATAGACCCCCTGTATTTAAAAAATTAACTCCATATACCGAACGTGAAAATACGACAACTGACATTAATCGACGAGTCACTAATCCATATAGCGATAAAACACAAGCCAAACACGACACTAATCTACACGATATAATAAGAGAATCAGCGGCACAAGAGGCGCAACAATATACAAATCGAATACCTACACCTACACAACCAAAACATCAATCATCACGACAGACGTACGGAGAAGTTACATGGCGTCAAACACAAATGCGAACCCCAGTAGCTCAAGGCGATCAAGAAATCGGGAACGACGGCATCACCCACAGTACAAACCACGACAATAATTATTATGGACAGAACACAGCGGCACCACTTCATTCTGCAGGAGAAGACAAGTTAGGTTGAACAAATAGAAATTACTTTAACGCCCAAGACCAATTTACAGCACCCCCACATTACACAGGCAATTTTAATTACGAACGCCCAATTCAGAACACGCTGTCGTCACTAAGTCACCTAGCAGCAAACATACCAATATTTGACGGCGATTCCGTTAAACTACCCCTTCTCGAACAAATGGTAACCACAAAGAAGCAGGAGGAGTGCGAAGAGCGGATAGAACACACAGCAAACAAGGTATCGGTAGCATTACAAAAAATGGAAATAGCACACAGGGCAGTGGTAGGACAAAAGGTCGGAAATAACCAAACTGGAATACAAATACTCCAGGGGCAAATAACGGACGGCAAAAAGGAGAGAATACGAGAAATAATGGAGTCGAACTGGACACGAACGACAGACACAACAAAGTATCTGAAGGAACAGATAAGAGTCGCAACATTCGGCAATCACGACAAAGTTCGACAAGTGATAGAAAAACTACAGAATAAAGCGGGAAAAATAATGAAGGAAGGACTAAAAATGTACACAGACCTTATGAATAGGTACGAAAGAACATCAAAAATGATAAGAGAATTCGAGAAACTGTCCGACGAACTAGTGGTGAGATTCAAAACACCGACGGATACAGTATACCTAGTAAGCCGAGGCACTTCACACCTACTAGAGACAGCCTTAAAGGCATTATCGGAAGTAAGAATACTAGCAAAACAATTCAGACCGTATCTCAGGTTCCCAGGGGAAACTTATACAACAGAGGAAGAAGTAGCAGAGGTTTCAGAAATAGTGCCAATAGCATTGAACGAAAAAATTATATACTGCATTGAATTACCGCTAGTGACCATGGAGGAATTAGAATTTTTCAGAATATCACCACTACCAGTAGTACAAGAGGAAATAAATATAACAGATGTAGTCGCATACCTGCAACCAACCTATAAATATATAGCAGCCAGCACGAGTGAAAAAAGGTTTACACCAGTATCAAAGGAGACAGCCAAACAATGCAAAAAGCTAAGAAAAATAAAAATATGTACGAATGTAGGACTAACACAGGAGGTAGAGGAGGTTTACCCCTGCAAAGTACGATTGATACTTGAGGAAACCATAGAAAAACCAGAGGATTTCCCAATAATACTAGCTAAGCTAAAAGGAACGTACTGGACACGCCTACATGCGCGAAATCAGCATGCGTTCAGCACAACAAGGAAAGAGAAAGTACATATACAATGCAAACATACGGAACATGAGACAATAAAGATAACCGATGCAGGAGTAATAAATATAGCGAGAGACTGTATGGGCTAGACGTACGAAACTAGATTAGAACCAGGACAAGAGGAAGAAGAGGATAAAATAATGCAAATTAAAAATTTAAATCTAAATTTGAAAGAAAAATTACAATGAATAAAAGGGGAGGAAAAAGAGAAAATGATGGAGCTAATGAGGACAGTAATAAAAAGAGATGGGCTACAAGAACTAGGGGGTCAGTAACACGGACCCGAGGACATAATAAAGACGGGCACGAAATTGACAGATCTAATACAACGCAAATGCGAAGTGACACACGTAAAAGGAGAACTCACAGAATGGAAAGAGTACGCATGGATGATAGCGGAAATATTGCTGGGAATGGCCGCAGGATCATTCAGAGTTCTAAAGTGGGGAGGCCCAGTAGCATTGAAGGTAGCAAGAATGCTTATGGATGGACAAAACAGAAACAACACTACAGGGAATGGAACGACAACAAACCCGAAAGCACCGAGACGAATAACAATACATACACAGGGTGACCAAACACGAAAGAGCCAACGGAATAATAGGGACCAACACAGAAATCACTAACACTCCTTAATTAAGAATCAAGACATAACAACAAAATACACACAACGGTGACACACAAAAAATATATCAAAATAAAAATGATCATCAGGGAAAACAAGAGTAAAGAAAAAAACGAATTATACAAAAAGCACGTATATATATTATTTACAACAAGTACAGACTCGTAACAAAACTTGCAAAACATACAAATTATTTGGGGTTATACCAAGGTCCCAGCCACAGCGCAACAGATAACGGACGGTAAATGAGACAACAAACAGGAAACGACATCATCTGATAACTGATAGGTTAACTTATGACACTACAAAAAAAAAAGGTCTGAGAAGGCTATAGGAATAGAATTATACTTACAACAGTAGGAATGAGCATAAATAATAACAACGTTAACGATAATAAAGTAATAATAATTGTAATAAGAATAGTAATGATAATAAGACAAAAGTAAGATAGAATTTAATAACCGTAAATCAAGCGTATGGATATAGTATAGTAAAGAAAGAGGGGATACGCAAGAACAAACGAGTGAAAGTTATAGGAATAGAATTATACTTACAACAGTAGGAANTAGTAATGAATAGTTATACATATCTGTCATTCGAAAATAGTCCAGTACCTATTGAGACATACATTTAAAAATACATAATTCATGGTAATACGCAAATAAAAATTTTAAGTGACTGACAACTGCTTGTAGAGATAAAGATGCCGGAAAATGTAATAAAAGTGTGAAAGTATAATAAATCAATAGTCTTGTTACCCTTAATATTGCGTAAAAAGTAGTGTATGATGCTGGCAAACGTATAAAATTTAAGAGACTAGCCCTAATTAAACAAATAAATGCTAGCAAGGTAAAGATTACACTAAGCCTTACAAATTATTAAGAATTTTTCAAGGCACTTAAACGTGTGATAAGAATGGAATTGGGTAATCAAGCCTTACATACATCCTATTAAATAAAAACACCATACCTTTAGGAGCTGTGGTAATCGGTGACATAAAAAAAAACAATTAAAAGAAAAGCATTGTTAACAATACAAAAAAAAGGGATTTAATAACAAAATAATTACGAGTACAATTACGATTTAATGTGACGCACTTTAGAACAGTATTATTAGTAGATTTTAAAGGACGTGAGACATGCAAGGTTTTAACAAAAAACAGATCTTATTTTTAAATTATTTCGATTTTAATTATCAAGAAATACAGCTCCAATTAAAAGATTTTTACCAATTGCGCACTCAGCTATAATCCGTCAAGTACTCTTTTTATAGCCAATCCTGATATTCCTTACCTACTATCAAAATCAACGGTTATCAGAGGATGATAACAACTACTGAAAATTCTGGAGATTCGGTTACATAATAAGACTAAAATAAAACTGAACAAGGAAAATAGTTACACACATTTGGTTTGGAAGCCATATAAGATAAGGTCTCCTCCATTGTATAAGGGATCAAAATCACAATTAAATCTGAAACAGCATTTCACCATGACAATAACAGTAGCATCTACATGCATAGTCATACAACACAGCAGAGCCTACAGAGGATAGTTCTCAACAAAACACAACAAAAAAAAACATATACATACATTACATATCTACATACATACGTGTTATGAGAAAAAAACCATATAATACGAGTCATCAGTCTCATAAACGAAGCCAGACATCCTAAGCGGACACCTGTGATAAAAATTCCTCAAAATCCACAGTAAACATAAAACATAAATTGGCAGAACAATGGAGCAACCCTGCTACAGAAACACTACACAATACTATTAGTGAATTTTGGTACTACCAGGGCAGAAGAGATACACACCAGAGAAAAGAACAACTCGATTACGACAACTTAAAGGGAAGTCAAAAACCCTCGTATCGCCTGACCCAGAAATATGTATCCAGAAAAAAACCAAACATTTGCGAATTATATGGAAATAAAAAAAAAACAACAAATTACCGCTAAACTACCAACGAATTTCCTGTAAATTTTCCTTCCAACAACGTACATGGTCACCAATCAGAGACAGAAACAAACATGTATTATAGCTGAGAAATGTTTTAAATTGACATCGGACGAAAAAAAAAAAAAACACATTTCATATGTGATTGAATCGCGTATGCAACCAACACATCCTTCAGAGTCCACTAATGTAAGCAATGAAAAAAGAAGAAGAAAAACAATGTTATATTTAATAAAAAAATTANTGTTATATTTAATAAGAAAATTAGTATAAGCATTTTGTACACGAAAAAAAAGTTGTTACAGAAAAATAAGAATTTAACATAAGGCCAGAAAAATATAATGTGTAAAAGGGGTGCAAAACAAATTAGTACCTAATGGCAAAATCTATTAGCATATAATAAATATTAAACAGATCATTTTTACCCTGTTACGTTGGGTACAAAGATTCAGAATATTGACTCAGCTTGCCTTCTCTTTCTTATAGGAATAGTCGAATTTAAGTGCCATTTCCACGGGGGGCCCCGCTACTGACTTGTTATAAAATGATTTTAGGTAACAAGCGAAAGAACACCAGTCGGAAAGCCAACGAAATGTCACTGGATAATAGTTTGGCATTGAAACCAGCAATAATTTTACAGGAAGGTATCAAGACAAATAAAAGTGGCGCACTGATATAAAGGCAATAATTGTCCAAGCAACCAAAACGAAGAAAAAATTTATTAACAATAAAATTAATGAGCACAGTAAGACCTTGATCCTTGACATCCTTGACACAAACAAAACAAAACAAAAACAAACAAAAAAAAAATATGAAACTGACAAATATGTTAATTTTTATCCAATGCGAGAACGAACTGTTGAATTTCTCTGTATAGTGCATATATACATAAATGATAAGCAAGAAAACTGTAATTAAGCGATTATATAATATAAGTAACTAAGCGAATTCTAGAACAAATTCTTTGTACAAGGGATGTGGGCAAACAATAAACAAAAAGTATATACACATAAAATACAGCAAATTAAACCAGTAGAGAAAATAGAAATAGAGCGCTTCAAACCGCCCTCTTTCCTCTAACCGGAAAATTCTATATAACACAAACATCACAATACAGACATACACATCAAAAAGAAAATCGCCGCCGTGGACGTCAGCGTCTCGGCCTCGAACGTGTTACGTACGATAGCATATAGCTATGCATGCGTATGACTCTGCTGGCTTGAGCCTGAAAGGTAGGGAAATAGAGAATAAAGATGATAGGAAAGGTAGAGAGAAGGGACGAGGAAATCAGCTAGAGACGCGAGGGGGTAAGGACGGAGTCCGCGAGACAAGAAGACACGCACGACTTTCTTTAAATAAAAGTAATTCTAATAAAGCATAAGTAACAACAAGTCACGCTTTTATTTACTCCCGCACCATGTAACAGTATGAAGTAATCAAAACCATTGTTCTACTGATATTTAATTAAAATGTAGTTCATTGAATGATGCAGCTTTATTGGTGTAAGTCAGTCAGTTATAAGACACCATAAAGTTTTTAAAAAATCGTGTACCTGTGAAATCTGAGTCAAAAAGTTCTTTATGCTTAATGAACATGATGAAAAATTCTGTGTGTGGAAAGAAGAATATAGCGACAAAATGTTTCTTTTTTTTTTTTTTTTTTTTCTTTCATGGTTACTTGAAATGGTTATCCCTGGGCAATATTCTAATAAAATTGAACCGCTAACACTTTTTTAGAAAATCAAATTTATTATTGAACAAGAACAACTTTTGCTCTGCATTTCAGATGGTCAAACAAATAAGAGGTTATGCTCCGCAAAGGTCCAACTAAATTTTGATTTTTAATACTTCGACTTTAACGATGTTTAAGTTTTTTTTTTTTTTTTTTGGTATTTAAATGAATTTACATTTAACCTAAAATAAAAAACAGCATAAGTGATAGTTAGTCACGTCTTAAAAAACGTTTTGAGATATTGCTTAAGGTCTTATACACTTTTTTTCAAATGCATGGTTTTTCTTAATTTATTACGTTTGCTGGGAATTTTTTTTCTACTTATTCTCACAGTTTTGCAGTAAAAATTAGTTAATTAATGTGCATACAAAAATGTCCCAAGTTTGCTAAGTAAATAATCCTCTGCTTTAAATATTTATTGACTTTAACGAAGATTAGAAAATTTTACTATAATTAATGTTTACAAGTGTACCAAATTCAAAGACACCTTCTTAACTTCTTTGGATTTAAGCAATTAAACTTTTTTTTGAAGCCTAATTGCTTGATTCATAAAAGTATCTCTAATCGTTTAATTTTGACTCTTTTGGTTCAGAAATTTCATAATTTAAAAAAAAAAAATTTCAGCTAACTTTATTACGATTTGCTCCACAGTCATAGTTTTCTTTACACTTATACAACTAAAACATAATTTATTTATTTGTTAAAATACAGTTTATTCAAAGCATTAGGATTCAGTGTGCTGGAACTAACGATATCGCTGGAGTACAGGAGTCGGTGGACTAAAGCAATAGCTCAGAAAGCACGACTCTGCAAGTTTGCAACACCCAAACATTGACTTTAACTTTAATTAGACTTTGAAGAACATAAGTATTTTGCATTCTGTTTGATTCAAAAAACTCTTTTGTACAAAATTTAAAGTAAGTCGAGGAGAGAAAAGGGATTATCATAATTAAATTAATGAAAAAAATTAATTGTCCACTAGAGTACGGCGTTAAACATATTATAAGCTTTATCAGCTGCCTTGTTATACTGAAGAGTCATGGTTATTATTACTAGTGACACCAGACTCTTCTAAAATCCTTGTCTAGATAAGGAAGACGGTCAAACACATAATAAACTAAGAAATTTACTTCAATAGAAAAAAATTATAAAGTATAGTATTTATTAGCACGAATAGAAAGATTATTTAATTATCTACAGTTTTTTTCTCCTTCTAATTTGATCCTGGTTGATCTTATATTATAAATCTGTCTCACAGAGTAAACAGTCGACTATAAAGTGATTTTACTTAAAATACAGATTTAGTAAGCTAAGCTCAAATGTTTTAAATTTGATGTATTTTAATGACTGTCGAAGACCAATGAATAATCGTTAAATAATTTTTTATTAAAACTAAAAAATCTATGCTGTTACATGTGTAGCTTACAGCTAAATGCGTTTGAATAATTAAACACATACGAGTTAAAAAAAAAGTTCCCATGGTTTTTGACTACGCTATAATGTTTTTTGTTATTTGCTTATATCTATAAACGGTTTAATATAAAAAAAAAAAAAACATTAACCAGTAGGGCAAAAAATTTTCTATCCATGAGAATTTTTAATTTTGTTCTTACTAGTGCAAAATCATAAAAAAAAATGAATAAGGCATTTCATTTTGGCAGTACCTGTAAAAGTAAGTCAGATGAAGAGAGCCATTGATCGTCTGCTGTCAGGCGTTTTCTTTTTCTTATTATTGTGTTTATACAGGTAGACCTTCCTCGTTGCTTTTTTACATATTTTGCGCTTGTAGAAGATGTTTTATTAATATGAAAATTACTATCGTTTTTTTTTCATTAAGGAAAAATTTTTTCTTTGTGAAAAAGATCATTTTAAAATGTGAATATTAAATTATCATTCGACATTTTTCTGGGGTCTTTTAATTGTGTTCATTTAAACTCCATCTCAAATCATTTTTAGTAAAAAGCCAACAAAATGAAGCGCAACTACGTACAGTAAACAGGTATGCAAAAAGAAACAGAGAAAGAGAGAGAGAGAGAAAGAGAGAGAGAGAGAGAGAGAGAGAGAGAGAGAGAGCGAGAGAGAGAGAGATAGAAAGAGAGAGAGAGAGAGAGAGAAAGAGAGAAAGAGGGAGAGAGAGAGAAAAAGAGAAAACGTAATTAATACACACAAACGTTTGTTAATCTAATGTATATATGTATGTGTTGGTAAGTAGAATAGATTCTCTTTGCCATGAGTTATTGTTCTTTCTCGTTATCGCTGTTAGTATGGTAATAAACAAAACAAAAATAAAGACATAATTTGCTTTTTCCTTATCTATGATATTCACTGATAAGAATACATATTTATAAAAAAACTGCCTTTTTAACAAAAAAGTATGAAATGAAGATTATAAAAATAAGTCTAAAAAATAAATACTTTTCGTACCTCACGCATTTTTTAGAGGCTGGTGTGCGCTTGGTAGAAAACACAGAATTTGACACACAAGTGCCATTGCTGCCTTACGTTCCTTGGGCCCGGTTTTTCAGGCCCTTCGAACCACAAAATGACCCTAAAGACGATAGCACTTATCTGACAAAAACGACTACTTTCATGATAGAAAATTAAATACAACTGAAAATTAAAGTCTTTAATATTTTACATCCCTCAAGGGTCTCGGGACCCACACCTGGTTTTTGTGATGCTTATAAAATTTGCTTTAATTTTTATCTTAACACTTATTTAACACTTTGTTATGCAAGATGCGAGTTCTTTATATGTTCTTACCAAAACAGAAGTGCAGAACTTATTATGCTGGAAGACTTTACTTTGCATTAAAAGCAATTAACGTATTAACGTTTTTCGACAGTGATCCAGTAAAGAGTGGGTGTAATAGCTTAAGAGATTCTACAAAGTGCCGAAAAAATCACTTTACTGTGTGAAAGAGGAAAAACTGGCATGCTCGTGAGTCTTGATTAATTTTCATTTATAGCTGCATGCATATCTCCTTTCACATGATAATATGGTACCGTCTGCTGGAACTCTAATTCTTTAAACACAGGCAAGTGGTAAAAAATTTCTTAATTTTTATTTTACCGTTTTCATCATTAATAACAAGCGTGTGCAAAAAGTTTTTATGAGAACTCTAGTTTTAAAGACCAAAACCCTTAGCCCACTTATGCCTCAATACAAAGTGATGTGATGAGTTATCGGTCTAAAATTAAACAATGCCCTCAAAGTAAAGTTAACATATTATGTACTCTTGACACTAACAGTAGTTCTGACATCATTGAGCGAAGCTGCTACTCTGAACACTCGCTTAAAGTTTTTGATAGGACTTGTCTTCGAAAAAATTTATGTATAAAAATGACTTATGTACGATACAAGTTGAATTTTTTTTTGTACTCCCAAATACGTTTAGCGAAAATGGAAGATAATAATGTTATTACATACTTTTGTGCTTACAAAGATTGAAGTATGTATAAACATCTATATCTAATCAACATCTTTCAACTATACTATGAGACGACTGTATAAACTCATTAAGAAATGTTACAAATTCGTTTGTACTAACTAAATGGGAAAAAAAAATCAAATAATTTGTTAAGGTGACTTTACTGCAGTTATGGGACGAGAAAAAACAGTAAAAGGATGTTCATAGTTACAATTTTACATAGATGTGGCCTTTTAATTAGAAGTAATATAGGCTTTTTCACTGAAAGTGGGCCACCTTGTTTGTGCAAGACTTTTTTCACCCGAACACGCTGCTTTAAACTCGCATATAATGGCTAGGAGATAGCTAAGGAAACAATTAAAAAATACAAATCGATAGATCTTAATATGTTATTTCGAATAGTGCTATTTGTTTTTTCTTAAAAACCTATTTTTCATAGAAAAAATGAGTCAAAAGCTTAGAACGCATCTCTGAAATTTTTCGGGATCAAGAAAATAAAATTTGCTGTGGGACAAAAAAAAAAGGAAATTTCAACCAAATGAGACGTTAGCATAAGCAAGTAGCATGGTGAAGAGGCAGGCTGTTATCGCCTCTTCTCCGTGCAACTTGCTCATGCCAACGTCTTCATTTTCTCGTAATATTATACTCTCCTACTTTAAATATTTATGGAGTTAATGTCTTAGCATTGCTCTTCTATTACCTGAAAATTTTTATTTTTTTTAATCCCTTGAAAATTTCAGAGAAACATTCTAAGCTGCTGACTTATTTTTCTCCACGTAAAATAAATTTTTGAGACCCAGTAAACAGCACTATCAGAGAAAACAGATGAAAATATTCTGATTTGTATTTTTCAATTGTTTTTTTAGTGGCCACCCAGCCATTATGAGCGAGTTGAACACATTGTACTTGGGTGAACGATGTTCCGCGTGCGCAAGGTGGTCCATTCTTAATAGACAAGCCTATATTCGCTATGCGGATATGTCAGGTGTCACCGTCGAGTGAGACAAATTGTTCCTTAATTAGATCGCCAGAATGCATAGAGCGTAACTAGAAAATGTTTTAACAAATTAAAAATAAGTTTGTAAGAGTATATTGACGAAATGAATTAGTGACTTAAGAGTGTATTATGATAGTGTACAGTAATAAAATTTGTTTGGTGTTATTATGGGTACTAGAAGATTGGAAAAAATTACCACATGGATTGCAACTGCGATAATACAGCATATATGAGTAAATATACATGCTTACACTTGTATCAAACTTAAAGGAGTGAGAGCAGTACAGTTAGCCTTAAAAAATAATTTAAATTTGAAACTAAAGTTTTTTATCGATAGTTTTGATGGATCACGCGAGTTATTTGATATCGTTTAGCAGAAGATAACTCATAGATGAGAGAATTGAAAAATTAATAATTTAAAATCAAATTCATGAACAATGTCTTAGTTCTAATTTGCTGTGTATACTATATACCAATAGCATTTCGTTCATACTTTTCATTAAAATATTTTTCAAACGATGACAGCAGGCTTTATCAAATTCAGATGTGTTATTTAAATTATTATTGACAATAACATACTAGTTTTTTGAAAGATTTGAAGAAATATTTTCCGAGTTGTTAATGAAAATTTAAATATCGCAACGACGTTGCTTTTTTTTTCTCGGGAAATGTGACGCTACGATTCCTAAAATTTAAGTATGTTGTAAATATTATGAAAACAAACACATCATAATTTTCTGAAGACTTTCGTGAGAAATTTATTTTTCACTCTAACCCCCATAATGACACAAGTCATCCGCGAAAACATAATATAAATGTGTAAAAGTTAACATAACCTGTCACTAGTGCTTACGTTTATTGAACGCTGTATTGTGACATATCGATAAATACAAGCAGTACTTGTGTTTTTCAAGCTCCACACAAATGCAAACATAAATTGACACCTCGGACGAAAACCAGCCCAGTTCAGATTTTTCAATGTTACTTTAAACGTGAAATTCTGAACTGGGCTGGTTTTTGTCCGAGGTGTCAATGTATGCACTTACATATGTTAGGTCATCACAGCCACCATCCATTTTTCTTTTTTTTCTAATCTTGTAGTTTACATGACAACACCAAACAATAGTAAACTGCGTACGAGTTTGCATAGGCTTCGATTTATGAACCAAGAGGTTTACGGCACGAACCGAAGGCGAGGGCCGTATCGAGGTTCGTAAAGAAGCCTTTTCGAACGAGTTTCGTACACTATTTTGTCGCCTGAGAATCCAAAATTAAGGGGCGAAGATGCTATCTTGAGGTAAGAAGGCAGAAAAATTTATTACTGTCCACGTGCCAACCATACAGGTATCGAATATGTGTTTTAGTTATTTGAAACAAGAAACGTTTTTTAGATTTAGACTTCTTTATTAACTTTTTTATGATAGTAAATAACTCTGACTAAGACATTTCTCAAATTGTGTAAGAATACAGGTAAACACATTTTGAAAAGCGTCAAGACACAAATTTATTTAGCTAACTAGGTATGTATATTAACTACAGTCTTACTTGTAATACATCAAGCATACATGTATATAATACCTTCTTGTGCATCTGCATAAGAGAAAAAGGAAATAAAAAGATTAGAAGGAAAGAAATTGAAGTCGTCTCGTTTTTGACCACTAGCTAAGCTCATCAGTACAGTATGCTTGTGACCTCAGCTGTGGATGAACATAACTGATAAAACTTTTTTTCTCAGTTTCCAACAGGTATGCACGTTGAGGTGTAATACACACGCGTGCAAAACATTGCATGTTAAAGGGACAACAAGATTATTTTATTATATAATTGTTAAGTCAGTCATCTAGTTACTGCTTATTTTTCCATTGATTCAATACTTCTTCTATTATATCTACGTCAAATATAATGTATTAATCTTGCAGTTGCATGATAAGTGACCGTAAAGGGCATCTATCAGTCGTTTTCATGTACGGCTACGATCACTTGCATACCATACTGATGAATTCAGTTTGGGATCTAGAACAAAACGGTTCAATCACATTTCTTCAATCTTTTTTTTTTTTAATTTCTAATACATATTAACTGATTAAGATGATGTGTTTTATGCATGCTTGAATAATTTGCATTATAACATTACTTAATTTTTAACATTATTACTCTTTTAAAAATTTAACATTACAGGGGTACTAAGATTATTTTCTTATATATTAACAGACTTATGATTATTTTATTATACAAAACGTGATACTTTTATGTATTTTGTTATTATTTCATGAAAGTCTTAAATTAATGAATTTAGCCCTATGCCTTAAATCTACGGTTTATAAATATACTAAGGCAAGAAGATAAAAGCATTTAATCTAACAAATTACTTAGAAAATCATGACATGCTCAATCCAGACTGGATGCATCCATTATTTTTTAGACGAAGATATTCACCCTTAGGTAGCACTAACTATGCTAAACCTCAGTATCGAATGCACCAGCTTGAATGCAGCCAAAATAGAAATAAAAGTGGGCTGCCCATCTCAACCACATGGGCCAATTCAATCAGCCAAGCCTGGTCACAGGTGGATTTGTAATGCCAATTCAGGCCACACTGCACGCAAGTCATCATCGTATTACAAACCTACTTCAGGCCAGGTTAAGTGCTAAGCAGTGGCCAAGGTGAACGGCATGGCATTGGAGCTTGGCCCCAGTAATCATTCGCTTTAAATTTTCATTTGAAAGTCTGTATTCTTGTACTCTTGTGGCATTGGTGACGATACTACAACAAGATTTGTTTACAGTTTATAGTCAACTTGATCAATTCAGGCCATTTTTCAATAAAAACTCTCAATAATATACATAAAGCCTTATCACCACATGCTTTAAAGTAAGAAGTGAGTGTAGTTGTCAAGTTAATAAGAAACCTAAGTAAGTTTGATGGATTGCACAATAAAACTAGACTTCGCACAACAAAATAACGGTCATATAACATTGAAATACAAATAATATATGATTAAAAACTAGGTAAGAAATTTTTTATACTAAGAATTCTGAATACGGGTAGAAAAACATTCAATAAACCATGTGTTAAGTGTGTCTTTATATAATTAATAATTGTCAACGTTTAACCACTCAAGGTAGACTCTTCGAGATGTATTAACAGCTGTGCTTAAGCATGGGCCTCCGGCACTTCCCACAGTTTGCAATCAGCGTTTTAACTTCAACCTAGAAATTTAATCAACATATGTTCCAGCTGCACTGAACAGACAGTTCTTTAAAGAGCCACCTATTGATTGTATGAAATTGATATGAATAATCAATAGGTGGTTCTTTGGAGATATGTATGTTCAATGTGGCTGGCACATGTATTGATTTTGTAAATTAGTTAAAGTTTCGATACAGAATGCTTGAGGCACCTGCTTAAGTGATGCTGTAATATATCTTAAAAAGGCTACCTTAAGTAGCTAAACGTCAACAATTATTACTGGAATAAAGAGACACTTTTTTGACTTGGTTTTTTATTTTTTTCATTTATTACAGATATAAACACGGAGTACTAGAAAAAAAAAATCAGGAAAATACGGGTTATCATTCATCATTACTGTTCATATTATAGAAAAAAACAATGTCCTTTAGTTCTAGCTTTTTCTATGACAATTGTAACTCTGAATTAAGTTGTAAATAGTATAGACAGACTTACTTTTACCTTTTTACGAAAATTCAAAACACCCATGAAAAAAATTAGAGACTGCATACGGTTTTTGTCTGAGAATACCTATCTTACATTTAATAATAATAAATACAAAAGCAATCTTCGATACTCCCATGGACGCTCTAATTTCTCCTTTGTTTGCAGATCTTGCAACAGATGATCTTAAAAGTAACAGTTTTATTGGACTGAAAAAAAAATTTAACTGTGCACCTTATTTTACTTTAGACTTATTGACGACGTAATACTTTGTACAGAAAAAAAAAATTTGAATTATTTGTAAGAGTTGCTAATTCATATTATGAAAAGCTAAAATTCGCTCATAAAATAGAGAATAACAAGACTCTAAATTTTTGAGATCTAGCTATTATCGGAACTACTACTCCCCTTTAATTTGATTGATTTAAAAAATCTAGGTCCACTGGATGCTTACTAAATCAGTTTTTGGGGCATCCATTAAACCTTAAAATAATTATTGTATTCTATCGATTTAATCAAACGATACTTTTGTCTAACAAACAATATGACAAGAAAAACATTACCAGAATAGGAAAAAAGTTATATGTAACAATGATCCGCAAGAATTGATGGATAAAAATATTAAACACAGATGGAGAAAAAAAACATACATAAATAAGAATAAAAATAAAAATAATCGTACAACTTCAATTTCCATGCACAGTACGTGGAAATGTACTATTGTCAACTATTAGCGATATTAAGACCTTAAAATATTTTTACTTACCTAATTATAAATAGAAAATTAAATAAAATTGTGCAATTAGGTACAGGCAGAACCGGAAAATGGGATGAAATAAGTGTTGTATTAAAGTTTAAATGCAAGCATCCAGGTGGCTCGGCATCATGTACGGATAAAACCAAAATAATCATTAAAAAATCTAATGACTGAACACAATGATAACAAAAATAAAAAATAAGTGGTTTCTTTGCTCCATCTCCACAACAATCATAATTTTCATTGGTACTATATAAGAATACTAGACAGAGATTCAAGCTAATAAAAAGGCTTATTTCAGAAGTGATACATGTAAGACGCTGTAAACTTAACATTAACAAGAAAAAAACAAGCTTGCTTGATCATATACGTTTTATATTACTGCAACAGCTTAATCACCTGTTGCTGTTTTTTCTTCAAAATTTTGTATGAACTGTAATATCTGTCCCAATTGGTCCAGTCCTAGGCCTTTCGTACATACATTTCGTGGCTCGATCAATAGTATTTTAATGTTTGCTGACGCGTGAGCACACGATCCTTACAATAAATATTTGTACATATTTCAGGATTTTGACTGTACAATGTCTTTGTAAAGCTCTGGTACTTCCAAATAATAAGATGAAAACTAATTTATCAAAGTTGTGTATGTCATTTCTGTAATCACGCGTAGTGAAAAAACTTTATGTTTAAATGCATTATATGTAATATGTATTTGTAGCCTGTTGAGATTTGCACAACAGCCAATGCCACGTTTTATAATAAAGAACACCAAACAAAGAAAACAGTACGTAATTTATTTTTTAATTTTCCTCCAACTAATTCCTGATTTTATTCTTACTGCATTTCTTGTTTTTTCTCCTTACTCTTTAAACAGTATTTCTAACAACAAGTGTTTCTATTACAAATTTTACTTATATATAAAATATGTAATTGGTTACAAAAATAGCAAAAAAATCATAAACATCAATACAAAGTTTCAGAAATAACAAATGTATTTCGTTAATGCATTGTTTTGTATTTTTTTTATAAATAGTGATCTATAATTTGATTAATTTAATTTTAACAACTATTTTAATTAATATTGGAGGGGGCTGTTGAAGGGCTACTTGAAAACTGAGTAGAGTCTGTGGGCAGTAAAGCGGGTAAAGAGTATTTTTTTTTTTGTAGCATATTGTTATTGGGTTAATTCAACGAAGAAATTTTGAGTTTTTTGCCTTATTTTGAGGAAGGACTAAAGGAAAATTTAAAATTTTGAAGTGGGGAATAGAGTGGTTAGTGGCTTAATTGTGTCCTAAATTTATGAGACATTAGTCTTATATGTATGTATATATACATATGTTTGTATGAATATTGCTATTCCCGTTTTTTTTTTACTAATAAATGTTTGTTTTCTTGAAAACCGATGAATTACGGTCCAAACGTAGTTGTTACAATTATGACTTATTAGAAGTTGGGCTCGTTACCCATTGAACAGTAAATAAAATTGAGTTGCCAATTTGACTGAAGAGAAAAAAAAAAATTCGTATTTTTTTTTGTTAACTAATTATCCAGGAATCTCTATAACTCCTACAGTGATTGCTGAAGATTAGTATTTTGGTAACCAAATTTGTTAGTACGATAATGTGATTGAACCTTCATATTTTGTGAAGTTGAATTATGAGTCAATTACTAAAGCGAATATATTTTTATGACCACCTGAATAATTATGATTGAATTATTCTATTAACGAAATTTTTTCAAATCGACTGAAAATCTTGATAAATTATTCTAAGGAACTTTTAGTAGATGTCATGTATTAAGGTCCCTGGGGGCTTCGTAAGCACTGCCTATAATGATTCTCGTAACTTTATTTAGGCATATTCATTTATTGGAGAAGAACTCAACCACTGGAGCATACAGAAATGTATTAACTACCCTGTAAACCCCGTAAAAGTATTTACCTTACAACTAGTTACACTCTAAGGATGATGACTTTGATTTAGGCTGGTATATACGGCTTGCTTGGGTGGTAGACTACTTGGATGTCATGCATCTCTGTCGACTATAGGTAACACCAAATGATGGGTCCTTGTTAAGAGATAGCAAGACCCTTCCAGATTATTCAGGGCTCTTCATACTCCTGTTATTTTATTTTCGCAGAAGTTCTTTCACTTTTTGGGTGAACCAACTTTATCTTTTACTGAGTACTTTGTACAAATTCTCCACGCATGGCATTCAAATTCGAAATTCAGTCTGTGACATAGTGACAAATTTCTTAATGTAATAAAAAAATTATACAATAAAAAAATATCAAGTTAAATAATGCTACTTTTGACTGTGCACCTTTTTAATATAAATAAAAAAAATAAAAAGTAATAAAAGGCTTAGTTAACAGCAACTGCGGTGGCTGCGGTTAAAACACTTATAGTTATGGTCATAGTAGTGAGACACTTATCGCCAGGCATTCACTTCCGTAATTTTTAACCTCATAAGATTACCACTCAGTTTTATTTTATGGAAATAAGCATATGGGCGAACATTTTAGATACAGTATATGAGCATACGATCTGTTAAGAGCTAATTAAGGAGTGAGACTAAAAACTCCAAAATTTCAGATGTTTGTTTGAGCAACGTTTTGTTGGTCTGAACGCCAACCTCATGATGCTCACTTTATTAACAGAAAAACACAAAAAAATTTATAAATTACATCGTTGGGCAACTTTTAATAATAGTTCATTTCTTACCTAGGGTGGAAAGTACAACTTGCGTGCCCGATGTGTGAGGTTGTTGAATATTTCTGCCGGAGGTGAAAATGACATTTTTTGGTATTCAGGGCGAAAAATGCAACTTTTCACCCGTGGGCACACTTTTTATCCGTCAATTACTTTACATTCTGGGAAAGAAATAAGCTTTGGTAGGGGCAAAATGTCTTTTTCTGCCCGTGGGCGGAACGTTATTAGCAGTCGGAGAGTGTGCCCGAGTGTGCCCTAGGACGGAAAGCACTACGCCAAAGGCACGAAATCGTAGTTTTCGTTCGATAAGTACCATTGTCTTCACAGCTATTTTGCGGCACAAGAGACCTGCGACCTAACCAAATCATCTAGGAAGCGTACTTGCCAATTTATGTATTAATGAAAATAAAATAAATAACTGTAATGGCTATTACTTGGTATTCTCGATTATCATTACTAGCCAGTTTATTAATTATTAAAACATTATATAAGTCTACTGCCAAATAACCTGGAGCACTTACAGCCCATTTTATAAGTCAAATAAATAAAAATATATAGCGCTTACCACCAGATGTTTGGGGACGCTTACCGGTCACTATGTAAAATAAATAAATAAAAATTAATAAGCCAAGAGCGTTTAACCAGATGTTTTAAAGCACTTACGGGACACTTTGTAATTGAAATATCAAAAAAAAAAAAAAAAAACGCGCATTCAAATTTTAATTTTAATATTTAATTGGATTTGGTCTAGTTTGCTGGTACTAATAATGTTTGATGTTATTACAAAAAAGGTAAGTGTTACTGCACCTTCGGTTTTGTTTTGACAAATCATAAAGAAGTGTTGACAACATAATGTATAAATTTAAATGAAACATGAATGCAAAGAAAAATAAAAAATAAGCAGAATGATAAATTGGGTTTGGAAAAAAAAAAAGAAATAAAAATACTGCCATTTTTTGGAATCAAAACCAAGATTATAAAACAACTCGAAATGCGGCAAATATATATTCATGGATAACTTTCAGAGCTTGTCCTATTGCTATCAAAGCAATTATGATGATAAAAATGATAAACTTGTGAGTACAGCTGAACTGACATCCTTTAAGAATAGTTTAAGCTAAATACTTTTTTAAAATATTAGTGGATTTCAGCATGAGTAATAAAAGTACGTAATCTAATGAAAAAAAATTTCTTGAAATTCGAAGACAGTGTATTTAATTATGAGCATTTACTTCTAAAATTTAGTTCAATGGATTTGATATAGATAACACCAAAACAAAAGTCAGTTGACAAGCATACACTTGTAAGTTTTTTTGGTTTTAGTATATAAGTAGAGAGAAAAACTCGTGTCATCGCTTGCGTTGGCTGTGCGCTCAGCTATATGGCTATACAGTCATTATCACTCCTCTCCTTATAGACGCACATTTAGTACACCCCCTTCCACGTATCTCCAAAATGTGCACCTTTATGCTCACTTCCACGCAAATCTACTCGTCTCGTACTTGGTGCGCATTCGTATATCCCGTGTCTTCAAAATGTGTGCCAATATGCTCATTTTCACGCAAATCCACTTCAAACTCTCGCACTCTTGAAAATTGTGCACCTGGTTCGACGGCTAGCCGCAGCGGGTCACCCTGATTAGTGAAAAAAAGTTCTCTTACGCCATAGCATTGGCATTAGCAATCTCTCTACTTGTCCCTGTTAGTGAGTCAGAAAGAAAGGAAAAGTTTGTAACTGGCTTGGCTTTTGCGTTTTTGTTTACACTTGAAAAAGTAAAATTTTTAAACATGATATTAAGTTAAGCTATTTGCACAAAGTAAATAAAATTGTTAGTGTAATAAAAGTGGGATTTCTTGGTAAATTATGCATCTACAAAAATAAACGCAAGAAGTCGTATAATTACTTGAAAGCTTAATAATGTTGCTCTTCTAGATTTACTGTGGTTAACACTTCTGTATGTTGTATATAGCTATCACTTCCTGCCAGTATAGCTTGTATGTATTTGTTTTTTAACTATTTTTTTACTCAGTCCTTGTTCATACTTTTGAATTCAAAATTATTCTAAAATTTGATCGTATTTCTTAGTTTAACTATTTTCAGCTAAACTCTTACGATTATCCCTTTGTAAAACTTATTTTATTCATTTGTTCATAAAACTGAATTAGTCTTCCATTCTAAGTCAATAAAGGCTAGCAAGAATGTTCATGAGTCATAGTGCAGTTACAAGCAAGTTCACAGGTAATTCAACTTACTGCAGATACACGCTGGTCTCAGCTTCTTGTAGTTTTTAATATAACGTGGAGGACTTTAAAGAAAAAAAAGTAAAATGAAAGCTGGCATGCTCATGTTACAAGATATAGGGTATCGATTTAAACGTGTTTTGATTTTTAATTTTAGTTGGTAAATAATATATCCCTCGACATAAATATATATGTATATTGTTTTGAAATTATTTCTCATCATTTTTTGATTTTTTTAACATATAAAATATTCATGTCATTGATGTTTTCAATGAATTATGAACAATCTCTTAACGGCATGATTGATAAAACAGTTTATTATTATGATGTAAATGAGGCCCCAAAAATTATTTGTCAGATTATCCATGCTCCGTTTTTATAAGCAATATGGTGAAATAAATATACAACATTAAGCTATACATTTTCTCTGTATTGTAGAAATACTTATGTTATTAGATATTTCTACACTTTTTTAATGTTTACCATATTTTATTATTTTAAATTCTGCAACACTTCTTTAGTTAGTTCACCATATAAATGTAGTGATTAAGAGGGCTCCAGCGAGCACTGGTACCAACCCGAAAACTATTTGGTTAGTTGGTATCACTGCTGTGAGTATATATCTATGTAAACGTAAATATATGCGAGCAGGCGAGCACCATCATCTATATACATGATGTTTCCCTACCTATAGTAAACAAACAGCAGCTTCTGTCACGTACAGAGCGTTTTATTTAGAATTAGTTTTTTTCTTAGATCCTACAAATGGTATCACCTTATTATGATCTATGACTGTTAATAATAAAGTAAGAGTTACTTTAAATATTTAAATTATTGACGCAATTTGTGATAAAATACAAAATTATTGCAGTTGAAATTTTTCAATGTTCTATTTTATTAAAAAAAATATTAAGTTATCCTTTCATAGTGGGGAAGGGGGCTTTTTTCATGGACCCCGCAAAACCTTTTCGGCAAATTTATTCACTTTTCTTTGAGTACATCCACCATTAAATAATGGGAAAAAATTCATGATAATTATTNTGACGCAATTTGTGATAAAATACAAAATTATTGCAGTTGAAATTTTTCAATGTTCTATTTTATTAAAAAAAAAGTAAGTGTTAGTAATTCATAGGAGAACACGATTAAAAAAGAGTTACAAATGACATGAATCCTATGTAAGTACTTGCAGTGTAATTCTGAAATATTCAAAAGCGCGTGCCTTACAAAAAACAAGATGGCATCCCGTCATGACCCTGCTAATTCAATGACTTGATCAATACTTTACGAAATATCTCAAATATTTCCAGGCTTACCTTTATTTTTCAAGGTACCATCTGAAAACTGAGATGTTTTTCTATAAAACAGTTACAGTCCTTATATGTAACTCCTCGATTATTGTTAGAAAATACCGATGTTTTCACGTTGCTTCGTAAGAGGCTATGTATAATGTACAAACTTTAAGAGCAAATATCTCAAAATTTTCCAGGGTTAGAGGGGTAAATAATGACACCGTTGGGATCAGCGTGTTTTTATCTATTAATTAAGCTACCTGTGACCTCCTAACTCCTCCCACTGGAGCCCCCTTAAGGTGGTGTCAAGATAAGTACCTTCAAACAAATGAGTTTTTTCAAAATTAAATACTAAAATAGTTTAAAATTTATTAGTATTTTTTTATAACTTAAGCAAACTTGAGCTGTTTCTTACATTTAACCTAGAACTATAAGTTAGTTGATAACTGCAATTTGTCTATTGCTTCGTGGCATTTTCGGTAAATTCAAGAGTTTTCTACGTCTAGCTGCACTGACATTTTGTCGAATTCAATCTGCGTCCTGCATATTTAACGTTTGGATACTACGTTGTCTGAACTCATCACACAAAAGTTTCAATGGGCGAATAGAAATGTCATCGACTGCCTTACGTTTCAGTGTATTACTAAGCATTCGCCTATTGTTTATACCGTCATCAAGTTAAACATGATTATGTTGTTTTGGGTGTTCAATAATTTCGTTTCTTGAATCTATTTTCAAATAACTTTTATAAGTTCCAATCGTGCAAACCCCACGCTGAGCGCCATTGCTAAGAGACTTATGGAATCTAAAAAAGTACCCGTTAAAAAAATTAGCGTTTTCACCTGTTCACTAAAACATAGTTCCATTGTTGACTACGATTATGCTGAAAAAAAGAGCGCGTTGCTAGAAGGCTATGACGTAACAAATTAAAAATTACTAAATACCTTAAACGATAGACGATAAGGATGTACGATAATAAAGATAACACAGTACGCAGCTTAGAATGAAAACGAGCAACAAAATCAACAACAACCACGTAGCTACAACGAAAGTCACTAATACGTCAAAGTAACTACATATGTACGATACTCAACTCAAGTATTATTCGTTTTGACCGGGACTAAATTCGAGTTTAATATTTAAGGACTCGGACTGAATTTGATACTTTTATGCGTCATGGGACTGAACTCGATATTAGCCCTTAAAACAGTGAGCATGAACGTTCGCACTGACAGATGCTTAAGCCCTTTGAATTTGAGCGATCCCTTAAGTAAAGCGCCACGATTGCAAAAAATTACTACGGATCAACAACGTTAACTAAATAAACAAATAACTGCTGAGGCCTTACAACAAAAAGCTTACGATTCCTATCGTCTGCACATCTCAAAAAGTGTTGAAAAAAATGAAGATGCAACTAAAGTTAAAATAGTATTAATTAAAAGATATAAGATACATGGGGTGTACTAACTTTTTAATTAATTTTTTATTATCATAACTATGTTTAATTCCTTACTGTTGGAAGATGAACTGCAGTCATCTAACAAAATACCTGATGTACAATTAAGTAGTGATGAAACTTCCTGATCTTCAGGTAAAAATCAAAACTTATTAAATGAGCATTACTTGTATGAATAAAGGATTGCGTTTCTTGAGATCATTGCCTATAAAAACAAAAACGTTATTGTGAGGAGAAAGTTGAAAAAATTACTTAGACATTAACAAAGAAAGTTTTTTATGTGAGCATCGATGGTCCAGATAAGAAAGTTGATGATGGTTTTAAATAAGGAAAAAGAATTGTACGAACTATTTAACAAAAGTATCCAACAATGAACTGTAGTTTTTTAAAGTTTGCTAGCATACGACCAGAACATTGTGTACTGGCAGGAACCAGTGGCACTTATTCTGTATGTGTGTGTGTGAGTTTGTCTGGTACATAAAAATATTGAACTCATAATAGATGGAGCAAATTTGAAACATATAACAGTTGACTGCAAAAGACCAACAAATGATTATAATGATTGTATGGATCGTATGACGTGTGATATTCAATATACTAACTATTTTTTGAGATTATACAACGAGTGATTCGGTATAGATAATATTATTTAAGAATAACAACAAAATTTCGATAGCGAATCCATAAAAAATGTGCAGTACAAACAGTGGGTAATAATATATATATTCTTTTCTATATATACAGAACTTCACTACTAACTTTGATACCTAGTGTAGATGAGTTCTAACAACTTTGAATCGATGGCTTAAAAAATTGCTGATTTATTTTTTTTGTTTAAGAAACAAATTAAATTTTTGGACTGAAAGGAAACAAAGCTAATAAAAAAGAAATGTATTGTTATATGTGAATTTAGCGAAAACTGCGTTTGTTTTACAAAACTCTGTACAAAGCGTGCACTGGGATAATGATCAAGCAACTGTGCATCCATTCTCAATTTGCTATGAAGACGAAAAGGATAATTGAATGTCAAAAGTTGTGTTTGCAGTACTAAATGCTTGCATCATAATACAGTTGCTGTTTATCTTTTTCTTTTTTACTTGGGCAACAAAAGCCTTGCAAAGCCTAATGTGTCCTTATTTAACTAATGTTGAGTATGATAAAAGAAAGAACAAATAGTGTCAGAACAATTTTACAAAGCTTTAACAATAAAAGGCACTTTACAATTCCATTGCATGATACCGATCTCTCTTCAGAGAATAGAAGCAAAAGCATTTTCATTTAATGATAAAACAACGATCGTAAAGATCTTTAAATAGACATTAAGTTAATTTTAAGTCACATTTAAAAATAGAAACAAATATATATATATATATATTGTTTTTCCTTACTAACATGTGATTATTTTGATAACTGCCAATGTTATTAACAAAAATGGTGTAGGATTATAACGAGAGGCGTGCAAAGGTGCCCGCTGACCGATACAACATTCCACGCTCTATAAATTAATGTATCTCTCCAGGTAATAATAATTTTTCCATTAATTAAACACTTACAGAAAATTTAATGAAGAATACGATGGTTGTATTAAATAATCGCTAAATTTTGGGGGCCATAGATGAAAATTGGTTTGAAAATTTAAATTGTTAATAACAGTATAAAATTGTTTAATAATTCTGTTATAAGTATTTACTTCTTAGAATTTACGTTGTTGTTTAAAAAAAAAAAAAAAATTCTTTAGTTTTAAAAAAGCCAAAGTTCTGAATGTTTGAAAAGAAGTCTCCAAGGAAAAAGTCACAATTTCTAAAATTTTTAACCCCCTGTATCTAAAGAAAAAAAAAACTTCTCGAATAGGTATACTTTTTTTTGACATAGAACCCACAAAAAAATTTTAAGCCAAATAAAAAATGTGTCGGTCAGATTTTACCTCAATCTCTCTGGTTCGTAAAAGCATTAACCACATAGCAGATATTTCAGTGCTGCATAATCGTTTCATCATTATTTTTGCAATTTATTCAAAGGTACTTGGTAATGGATAGAATGGTAACTTTGTTTATTTTAACAGTCAAACATTCAGCCGCAAAATTTTGTATTTGATTTCCTTTTTAGGGTTCTTGAAACATTGCATGGTCACAATTACTCTCCTCTATAAAATTGTTTCTAAGTTCAGTCCCCCGATTATTGGATGCTAGCAAAAAGTTTGTCGTTTCTTGGAAAGCAGCTCTTTGTTTTACAATATTAAATAGATTATCTTGCTCCATGTCAATGCTAAGTAAATTCAAATGATTAATAACGTCGGCAGAAGATTAGTATAAGCTTCTTAATACTTTTTTTTTCAATGCGGTTCAAGGTCTCTTATCGTTGGTGTGTCAAAGCATCAATTTTTCTAAAAAAGCTGACAACAGCTCCATTCTTAAGCTATGGCTTATCACCCAATATATATCAGTGATGAAATTCGTGGAATTACAGATTCCAGTCATGGAGTTTGCTTGTTTCCCGTTTATAGATTGTTCTAAGCTTAAGTTAACGGGAGATTGGAGACAGTGTGCATTTGCTCGCCTTTCACAGTAAGCTCCTTTTTAAAATTTTTTCACAAGAGGCGATTAATTTTTTTAAAAATTTATTAAATTGCGAAAATATAATACAGTATACCTAGCGTGATTCGGATGATTCATAACAAAAAAAAGTCAACATAATTCGTACAAAGACGACATATACAGTTTATAATTACTGCCTGCTTTACTACAAAATAAAGAAAAGAAAGTATGAATGGCTATAGTTTACTACATAGAAGACTCAGAAGTTTTTCCGAGTGATCCTTCTATATTAGCTTCAACGTAAAATAAACAGTTGTTTATAATCTTATTTAAAGAGCAGTTTACTTAAGATCTCTTGAAGCTTAAGCACAATTTTTAATTGGTAAAAAATCTTGTTCTAAGAGTATAACACCAACATTATACTCTGCAAATAATCTTTTAATGTGCAAGGATTATAGTGACACCGCTATCAAGGGATGGATTATTTTGCACCTGTTGAAGTCTTTCCTGTATAAAAACCCGTTAATGGAGCTATCTGCAAGAACGTCAGCCTCAGTCAAAATTTTGATAATGCTACAACCATTCAAATATTTACCAATAGCTTTAAAATATGCACATCCAATGTGAAAAGCTCTGAGATTAATAAGAACATTGTGTAACATTGGATGTTCAGATATGTGTATCTGCATAGCTGTTTTTCTGATACCCAGGCTGTAGGTAATTTTTATTTGGTTTTGACAGCACACTCTTGCTAAATTTTAAGCTCACAGAAGGGTTTAATAAAAAACATTGTTAGTTGTAAGCGATTTATTAATTTTTGAAAAATAGAATATATTTTGTTGGCAGCTGTCATCTTTAGTTGTTTTAAAGTTAAAACCTTCCCTCATGGCTGTATCACAGACTTTCGAGACCAAGAACGACTATAATAAATCTTTTTTCATAGAAATTTAATGATTGATTTTGCATGTACTTAAAAACTCATTAATTTTATTCGTATCAGTCAATCTCGTAGCAGCAAAAGGTTTTTTGTGATAACGTTGTATATTGCAAGTGATTCGATCGAACTTTCAATGTTTTTTTTGCAGGAACAGGGCTAACATAAGCTTCAGTAATAAGTTAAACTTGCTATGATTTGAGAGAACTTGCAAATAATTGATTACTTGTATTAACACAGCAAAACTGGTAAGCTATGAAAACAGTGTCGTGGAGAGTGTCCTTGCCAGATAAGGTTTCAACAAAAGTATCGTAGCTAGCAGAAACCATTTGAGTACACAAATCTGGCTGTAAAACTGATTCTGCCAACACCAGCTGATTATTTTGTTTAGCAGAAAATGTCGTCTCAGACTCTAATTCTTTTACAACAATATAACTAATAAACTATACAAATCGATTGAAAATGTCTATGATTATATGACTATCTGTCAGTAACTTTATCGCAAGTCCTAAAAACTGATGTTGTGCAGGTTTAACTATGCCCTTCGTTGTAACAAATAAGATCGTTACAAATCGACTTTATTTCAACAAAGTCATCTGTCAAATTTCTTCGTTTACTATCGGGACCCTGAACAAGATTGCAAATGGAATCAAACAAAAGCTCCGGAATATCGTATTCGCCTTACAAAACTAATTATACGGATATATTATTTTGCAGTTGTTGTAATTGTACGTTATGAATCTTTTTTCTCAGTTTGTAAGCTAATACTTTATACTGAATTTTCTTTGCGTTTTCGGCGATAGCTGACGTTAACAGAAGGTTCTCTTAATTTAGACCGGTTTTAAAAACTTATTTTGTTGTGACACATGATGCTTTCATAAATTTCCATTTATTAGCAAAGTATTTCAATAATTTTTCTTTCACATTTTTTGCCTGATAGTTGTCAAAATCATTTTTTTGAACGATCTGTGTTTTCTAAAAGTAAAAATTTGAAACGCTGAAAAAGATCATAAGGAAAAATTTATTTGTTGCCAAATTAAAGGATTCAAATCGCTTATCTGTGTTACACATTTATGTCTGTAATAAAAGGTTCTCAGGCACGAATTGTGGTCACATAACTAGTGCAATCATCTAGTTTACTTATTAATTCAAAACTGTCTAACGTAATGGTTTTCTCAACATACAATTTTTTTGAATACATTTAATATCCGTACTAACTTTTGAGGTTTGTTTGATACCAAATATTTCTTGGCACTGCGATTGCAAAACAAACATGTGTATACTGCATATTTCTTAAGCGTCTGATGTTTCAGCACGTTTACTGTCATTTCGCGCAACAACCGATGAGGGTCTCTCTGGGGACATCAAAAAGGTATCAATTTTATTAGTGGCTTACTTTAAACTATCAGAATCAACTTTCTGTTCAGATGGTAGAACTAAAGGATGTCTCATCTTCCTGATTGTATTAATACATGCACATTTCTATAAATATAAACCTCATACAAAAAAAAGTTATTAATCATCACTAAATTTTTTTTTTTATTTTTTTATTTTTTTTTTTTATACCGGGTTACCACAACAGCCTACTTGGCCTAGTCGCGGGGGCCACCCACTCACCACCTATGTGTGGGGGTGTATTGCCACACCCATCTCTAAACCTTTTTCCTCGCCTCCTACCTAAATCCATGGGCACAGTGTGGGTATCTCCGGTGGAACACCTTGCCAGTTAAGCTGACACTCTCTGCACCGATGGTGCATCGGGTCCACTCACCACTGTGTAGCCTTTCCCCGGAGAAGACTCCATTATTCCAGGACGTCCACTCCTCGCCGGTTAAGCCGGCGCTCTCTGCCGAAGCATCGGATCCAGGCTAATTAGCATCCCCGGAGAAGCCCCGTTGTTTCAGGGGCCACTCCTCGCCGGTAAGGCCAGCGATCCCTGCCCGACGCCTGGCATCGGGTCCGCTAATCCCTACCTATAGCCCTAACACTGTTTCGCATTTACCCAGGCCCGAAGACCTGTGGGGCAAGGAAAAAACCCTGGAATTACTCTGAAGGAAAATTCCACGGAAAAACCCGCCCCGAAACAGCCGGGGTTTCATAGGAACTTTTCCCGATGAAAACAGTTTTTGAAAAAATCTGCATTCACCCGGAATCGAACCCACGACCCCTAGAACTGCGTTGTATCAGTAACAAGCACACTTACCACTGAGCCAACGCCGCTCCTTTTAATCATCACTAAATTATAATCTCAACAGCAGTGCATTGCTTTTATATAGATATTCAACAATATAAGTGTTAGTCTCCTGCAAACGAATTCATGGCTATTAGGCCAATTAATATACGAAGGCTCAATGTTAAATTTGACATTAGTGTTAGCAGAAAACAAAAAATATGTTGATATAGAAGTAAATGATTCAAGAAACATCCCGTTTCGTTTTTTCGGTTATTCAGTGGCTGAGTTAACCTAAAAAATTCGTGAAAGTCCGAAAATCACTTTTTTCGCGTTTGAAAAAAAAGTTGACCTCCAATGCCAAAAAGTTAAACGACAAAGTTGTAGATCTTAAAAAAACCTATCGATTGACGTGCGTTGGATATAATTTGAATGCGTAGTTGCTGAGAAAACTTGAAAAAACCATCGAAAATCGTCTTTTTTTAATTTGTTAATAACTTTCTTTCTTTTGAGATTTTAAAGTTGGTATTCGGTCAAATTATGAGTTTTTGGTACACAAATCTTCAGTTGTTTTTTTTAGCCGAAAAAACAGAAAACTTGAAAAAACCATCGAAAATCGTCTTTTTTTAATTTGTTAATAACTTTTTTTCTTTTGAGATTTTAAAGTTGTTATTCAGTCAAATTATGAGTTTTTGGTTCACAAATCTTCAGTTGTTTTTTTAGCAAAAAATACTAGAAATTTTTCGAAATATCGCATTTTTTCGAAAAAAAAACACCTTCCATAAAAACTTCAATAGACGTCAGGAAATAATGCTGGAGCGATTATTCAAGGCTTAATCTCTTCGTCTAGACTTATTCTATCATGCAATATTTGTGGTAAGTAAAATTTTTAATTTTTGATGCCGAAATCGGACTTCGAAAAAGTACTTTTTTTTTCTATCGGTTTTTTGCATTTTTTTTTTACGTATTTTGATAATTGCACGTATATAACTAACTGCAATGCATTGTACTTATTTTTTTACGAATTTAAAAAAAAAAATTTTCATGATACGACCATGTGGAGCCAAGTTAGGTTTTTTTTTTTTTTAAATTCCCTATGCGACGGTGAAAAGCGTAGAACTCTGAAACTTGCACACTTTACTAACAAATACCCATTTTGCATTAAAAAAATTATTCGCAATCGTTAACTTTAGCGAAACGATGTGTATGATAACGTTACAGTTGAGTCTTTTTTCGCGTCGCGCATCAACTGCCCGCTGGTATAAGGTGTGTCTGGCTGGTTGCTCTTACTCGGGCGCTCCGATACGACTCCGAAATGGAGTATTGTAGACATTTCAAGCACGGTCTGAAGTGTTCCAATGTATTTGCTCATTGCCAGGACTCACAGTGCACAAATTTTGAAGAAGTAGATCATGCTATCTCACAGGAGCAGTCTTTCGTGGAGAATACGGATATTGGAGATGTTAGTATTGGACAATTTCCAATCAATGAAGACTTGTTTTGCAATTTGCAAATACCGGCCTTTAATGATCCAGTACTGGAATGTACCATGGATCATGAAAAAAATGAGGATGTGCTTGATGACATTAATGAGCAACCCCATAAGAAGGTGCGAATATATAATATAAATTAGTTTTACTTTTTTTTAAAGAATTTGTATTATTGAATAAAAAAAAAAAATTAAAATATATTGCTTTTTTTCGTTAACCAATTACTGATTTTTAATGAACCTGTGATAACATCTACAAATAAAGTCAGGTAACCATAATAAAGGTAATATTTACAAGACTTGACGTCACCAAGCAGCGTTGTCCGAGCGCCCGAGTAAGAGCAACCAGCCAGACTCACCTCATACCAGCGGGCAGCCGATGCACGACGCGAAAAAAAAATCAACTGTAACGTTATCATACCCATCGTTTCGCTAAAGTTAACAATTGCGAATAATTTTTTTAATGCAAAATGTGTATTTGTTAGTAAAGTGTGCAAGTTTCAGAGTTCTACGCTTTTCACCGTCGCATAGGGATTTTTAAAAAAAAAAAAAACCTAACTTGGCTCCACATGGTCGTATCATGAAAATTTTTTTTTTTAAATTCGTAAAAAAATAAGTACAATGCATTGCAGTTAGTTATATACGTGCAATTATCAAAATACGTAAAAAAAAATGCAAAAAACCGATAGAAAAAAAAAGTACTTTTTTCGGAGTCCGATTTCGGCATCAAAAATTAAAAATTTTACTTACCACAAATATTGCATGATAGAATAAGTCTAGACGAAGAGATTAAGCCTTGAATAATCGCTCCAGCATTATTTCCTGACGTCTATTGAAGTTTTTATGGAAGGTGTTTTTTTTTCGAAAAAATGCGATATTTCGAAAAATTTCTAGTATTTTTTGCTAAAAAAACAACTGAAGATTTGTAAACCAAAAACTCATAATTTGACTGAATACAAACTTTAAAATTTCAAAAGAAAAAAAGTTATTAACAAATTAAAAAAAGACGATTTTCGATGGTTTTTTCAAGTTTTCTCAGCAACTACGCATTCAAATTATATCCAACGCACGTCAATCGATAGGTTTTTTTAAGATCTACAACTTTGTCGTTTAACTTTTTGGCATTGGAGGTCAACTTTTTTTTCAAACGCGAAAAAAGTGATTTTCAGACTTTCACGAATTTTTTAGGTTAACTTAGCCACTGAATAACCGAAAAAACAAGACGCTTTGTTTCTTGAATCATTTTCGTCTATATCAACGTATTTTTTGTTTTCTGCTAATACTAATGTCATCTTTTTCGTAGATTAATTGGCCTATATATCTAGTATAATTTTATATACATGATATTACTTATAAGTTGCGTTTATAAAAGTTCTTTGTATTAACTAAAAAATAATTAGTCATGCAAGAAATTGCTAATTCGAGTGTGCTACCGCTTCAAGTACGTAACGTCGGAGTTTGCGTGTGCGACATCAAGCGCATACATAGACTGTACTTAAAAGTATACACAAATTTATCCAGTGAAAATATGTTCAATAAAAATTAAAATTTATCACGTTAGCTGCATAAAGTTCGTAAAAAACTTCTCGGTCAATGTCGGGAATGTTTAAATTTTTTTTGCATTAACTGTCACATGTGGCTTTATCTCTACATCCACGTACATTTACACCACTCTACTTTAAATTTTTTAGTTTCCTACATTCCAGAACCAATAAGATTTTTTCGGAAGGCTCTTGGTCAAACTTTAATAATTTACTCTCTTTCTATTTACTAACAAAAAACTTCATTTTAATATTTTACATTTAACAAATCAGATAAGAGAACACGTGCTGCATCCAATGATGCATGTGGAGATTTTCAAGTAGTTTATCTTGCTTTGTTACACGGAAAGGCCTTTTTTGTTGAAAATCCGCTACCACAAGTAGTTATGAGTTTTTTAGTACGTGGTACGGATAACCCGTACTACGACTACGAGTCAGAATTATGTCAGTGTCTAGTAGGTGTTTTTCGCCTACCAATTTCCTTCCAGCAATGCAAATTAGAGCATGTGCAGAAGAGTTTTTCAGCTCTTGTGCTACATTAGTGCAAGTATATATATGTACGTTCTGGCTTTGTTGATATACTTTTGGAACATTATGTATGTACTTTTTAGTACATCGGATTGTGTTGACTATATCCACTTATTACGATAACTTATAACTAAAGTTTAGTAAATTAATAAAAAGATTAACGTTTGCTCATAATCAGCTAGCCCTCACGCAATTGAAGAACGAAATAACGCACACTGAGAAAGATTCAGGGTAGGAATAATCCAGTAGGTGGCACTGCCACACTACTGCCGCTTTGGTACAAGAGAAGCCCTGAATTGGGAGACCTACTGTCCCAGTCCTACAGCACATGTGTTATTCCGTCAGTACAGTATAACTGCAGTGCTCGGACCGCGTGTGCTGTGACACCAAATTTGGTCTCAGATTGAACATAAATGCAGGTGTACCTAATATGTCTGTTTCGTCAATATAGTGCATATTTACGTTATATCAAAATGCGCAATAATGTACAGAAACAGATTTATTTAAGTATTTTTCATTGTTATACACATAACAATATGATTGTGTATACTGTATATTATAATTGTGTATTTATTAGAATGAAGAAGCTTTGCATTGCGCTTTAAAAACTTCTCATTGAAAATATGAAAATTCCACACATTTTTTATAACTTTTTACGTCTATTTTGCCAATTATTTTGTTTCTTTATAAGAAAGCATTGTAAGTATCGGACGGATTCTAAGTTTTATTAAGAACATGTTATAAATTAAATTCCCTTTTAACATTACATAAACAAATATCACAGGATATCTGCCTGTGATAAGTGTAATGTATGAGAATGAATAAAATTATAAGTTTGAATGAGACAGCTTTGTGCCAAGTAATTGGTGGCATTTTTTAGCCGTACATTTTCATTTTAAATTAAATTTAGAATCCAAATAGCTTTTAACAGAAAAAAAGTAAAAGTTATAGTTAAAATATTTATTACATGAAT
>NW_019384288.1:1617334-1637192 GCF_000648655.2 Copidosoma floridanum | reverse complement strand
ATACTTTACAGAGCTTTAAGACCCTAAGAACGAGTTGACTATACGTTGACACAGTAAATTGATAGTATCGATATCTTTGTAGCCAGTATGCGGCCAACTTAACGGTCTAGTCATGGCAAACTAAGGAAGGAGAAAGAAAAAGAGATTTTGGTAATTTTGTTTAACCATGCATCTCATTATCATGTTTTAATAGTTTTCCCACAAATATTATTGTTGAGAATCAAAGTTGAACATACAAAATGAAATATTGCATCAAAAAATTTTTAGTAATGTAATGATGAGTATTTTTATTTATTTATTGAAAATTTGATATTTGAATATAGTAGTCAATAGTGTACGCGGTAGCCACGGCATTGTCATCGTCAGCTTCTCAAACTCGTCTTTGTGGCGCGACCGCGCCACTTGATTTTAAATAACTTTCAAATCTTGATTTTCTTCCTAGGAAGCATACAAACGCACTTATGATTGATTTTACCCTTCAAACTTTTTTGGCCTTCGACAGCTACCAAATCCTCTACTACAAACTTTGGTGTACTTTCTTTATAAAATATTGCTCTCAAAATGTACAAATCAAAATAATACATCATTTACTGTGCAATTTACTAATAGTGAAAAATAATTTTATTATTTTCAATAATTGATATTCTTATACTAGTTTAAATAAAATTCGAAAAGTAGTATATATTTTAAACTCAGTGGCTGAGTAGTTGTGTTAATAAATAAATAACTGCAGGTATTGATAAAATAACAACTTTGTATATTTGCAAAATATTTATGACTACTTAATGGAATCCATATCTGACTCCACATAACTTTTAATTGTACTATCATTCAAGAATTCTTACTTTAGTAATATAGCTACTTTGCTCTTTGGCAGTGATTGCTAAAGCTGTCAGGTAAATTTTTCTACGGCCTTATAACTATAATTTTAGTCTCGATTTTGGTGACTAGTTAACTTTACTATAGACTTTATTATCAGTGTAAAAGGTAGACAATGATGAATGTCCTTTACTGAGAAACAAATTAAGATAACTTAATAAATTATGAATTAGTACATTCACATAAAATAAGTTGAATGCATCATTATTTATGCATGTCTAATAAGTATACAAACAGTAGAAACAGTTGCAATGCAAGTGACATACAATATACAATATTAATGCATACGTAAAAGCAAACAGAATATATTGCGATCATATAAAGGTTATAACGTACCTTAAGCTACTTAAACTAAAACCATTTTTTTAATGCAAAACAAATATGATGTACAACCTCATTAGAATTTTTTTGTTGGTTTTTGTAGGTTAGTTTGAGTTAATCATATTTTTGCACATGTTACTTACCTTTTAGATGTGAAACCACTTCTTCTGAATAAT
This sequence comes from Copidosoma floridanum, assembly GCF_000648655.2. The sequence goes on along the minus strand of NW_019384288.1, from coordinate 1,635,816 downwards.
CCGACAAATACTTTTTAAAAAAATCATCCATTATTGTAGAAGAATATTATATGCAGCAAAACAATCATGAAGTACACCGTGACACTATATACTAAAACCTCGGAAACATATCTATAATGAACTAAAAATACTTGTATTATAGTTATCAAATTAGTATGGTATACTCGTTAAACCTTATAGTTGACTGTCTGCCATCTCAGAAATACGAGCAGCTGTAATACTGTATGTCTTAGGCCGTTACGGTACTACCGTGGAGCACACACAGCTCGGACTGGGATACCTGCTATCCCAGTAGTCAGAGACAGCAGACTAATAGTGATTTGGTATAGCTGCTGTAGGGGGAGAGACGACTGTAGCACGAATCTTTCTTAGTGCACGATAATATACTGTCACGTGTGTATATACATACATACTATGTATAGAAGTCGGCAAATTTGACGTAGGTACTGCTCACTCTCTGCGCATGCCACTAATTTTTTGGAGCTACCGTACCGTCGGTAGGCAAAAAACACCTACCACAGCCACTGAATACGCATACTTAGTATGAATTTTGTCGTGGCTAACGTGGGACTAGAAATTTGAATTACTAGACTAGCGTAAAAGATTACTGCTCTGACATTAATACAATCTAGTTAGTTAATTACTAGATGTAAAAAATCAGGGTCGGGGATTTTTAACGGAAAAGGTCTTTCCGTGTAGTCCTTTCTGTTTATGTCTTGTTATGAATGTCAAACGTTCCACTTTAACATAAGCGCTCGAAAAAAAAGATTACTATTTTACATACCGTAATCGATAGTACTCCTCATCAAAAAAACCATCCCCTTATTTTTCCAGATTTTTTAACCGACACCATGTCTGTTATTGACCGTAACCAAATTAGAATTTTTTCTTCTATATTATATATTATCACTTTTTCTGTAAAAAATAAAAGAATACTATTTAACGATAAAAGTGGTTCCTTAAGTATTCTAGTCCGTGGATGAAATTAAAAATGTTTTAAAAAATTTTGGGCGTGGACTTTCCCCTTCAGTTGCGATTTGTAAAATTCAAATCAATTCTTAAAAAAGTATGCCATGATTTTCTCTCAAATTGTTAAAGTTATACTTCTATAGGTGCGTTATGCGCGATGGTAAATCAAGGATTTCAGTTTCTGGCCTTGAGGAAAAGTATAATGAAAGTGAATTTTGCCTGATTCTCCCGCCTTTGTCTAGTCCTCTTTGACGGAGGGTCTGCTACGGAGAATCCTAATGAAACGAATTTGATTCCTGTATCTTATGGTGTAATTGGTAAATTTTTTATGTAACTTATTATTTTATGTTAATTTATTTGGTTTAATTATAAATTCAATTAAAAAATAGTTTACGTAATACAGTAATTTTTTTTCTTAAATCTTTTTTCAGAAAACTTGGAAATTAGTATATTTTAACAGAGCTTTTTTCCAATGTATAATTTTGTATTAATTACACTACATTTAGTTTGTTACTTTTACAGTAAACAAATAATTGTTTGAACGATTTTTCATATTTTTTCAAAATTTTAAAATATTAAAAAATAATTTTATGTTCTCTACTGATACAATAATCGATTTTTGTTGCGTTTTATTTTTTTACAATTTTTCTATTTGTAATCACAGTAATTGTTTAACTTAAGGACCTTTATCAAATAGATATAAGGGGAAAAGTTCGGAGAAGTTGGATAAACGCTGATTTGGGCAGTAAAGCTAGCAACTGTTTTTTTCATGTAGATGTACTTTCATACATACTTTTATGCACACTTTGTACCCTTTTTTGAAATCTATTTAAAAATTTAACAAATTAATCTTAGAGTAATCTCTTGTATTGACAAAGTTGGGAGGTTCCTACAAATCATATAAATGCCATATTCCGTGATTTTTTCGAATGGTACGAGTTAAATATCAATTTTTTTAATTGTAACATACACAAAATATTGGTACAGTTAAAAGAGCTGCAATTTCTTTGGGTATTTTTTATATTATTTCAATATACATTTGACGTTTTAATAATATCTGACAAAAAAATCTATGTGTGATGAACGTTCTGAACTGACACTTACTGGCATGTAATACTACCTCACGGAAGAATGCTATCCTACAGGATAGTTTTTCTTTATTTTTTATACATAATAATATTTCAGATACTTAAAAGAGGCAAGTAATAAGTGCGTTAGCGTATAGAATAAATGTGAAGGTGACGTTACAGATGTAATGAGCGTATAGACAATAGGAAGTAGTTTTGAAACCATCGGAAAATTTGATGAAAGCGCAGTCTTATACTGGCAAGCCATTTTTTTTAAATACACTCCTTTTTTAATTAACTTTTGATTTATAATAGTTTCATGATAGGTGTCACCCGGTAACTTGTCCAAAATAAGGGTTGAAGTAGAAAGTTCATAAAACCCCCTCACATTTTAGTACACAAGACAAAAAAAATTGAGTTTTTTTTAAATACACTCCTTTTTTAATTAACTTTTGATTTATAATAGTTTCATGATAGGTGTCACCCGGTAACTTGCCCAAAATAAAGGTTAAAGTAAAAAATTTATAAAAACATTCTTTTACTTTAGAGCACAAGACAAACAAAATTTAATTAAAAATTAAGCTGTGTGTTTTTGAGGTCATTGATTACGAATCTGGAGTTGAATGTCTAAAAAAATTAAATGGCGTATTCAATATGGCAGCCATTTTGTCTTAAATGTTAGAATTTCAAAATTAAAAAAATTCTATCGTATTTGACGAAAAAATTTAAAGTTTAAAACATATTGTAAAAAATGTTATTGAAACCGGGATCATTTAAAATAAGATTCATGAAATTTTTATGTTATAATACACATATACGCATAGGTCAACCGGCTTAACTCATTTCCAGACATGCTAAAAGTATTGATTAAAAACTATTTATCTACTTGACAGTTTTTTAAGTCGCTCATTACGAATCTTGTGTTACATTGAAGAAAAACATAATAGTAGATTGAATATGGTGACCATGTTTTTAAAAAATAAGTAAATATTTCAAATTTGAAAAATACTATCGTAATCTGCGCCAAAATTCTTAGTGCATAACATTTAAAAAAAAGTTTTAACAATTTGGCCATTTTAATTGAGGACCCAGAAGTGAGAGAAAAGCATAACCAATGCAATTTAAATAGGATATGCGCCCATTTCGTTTCTAGCCCCTTAATTTTAAATTTAAAAAAAAATATAATACATGGAAAATTTTAAGTAGAAAGCTGTTTCAAAGAAAATTTCTTGATGTCATTATTGTCGAGAAAAAATTTTTGAAATTATTGTTTTTAGAAAAGACGCACTCATGCAGGAAGATAGAGTCTTGCATAATGCCGGAATTCAGAAACACCTTTCATATGGGCACTGTGAAATAAAAAATGGAGCTCTGTGAGCTTTCTTTTGATATTTAGTCACACAAACTTTTTTTTATTGATAAACTTTTAACACAATACATAAAATATGCTAAGTCTTAGTTTATCTACAGAAATAATACGTGTACATTAACAATGGGGCTATATGCATAGCCAATAAGAATATTGTAAACTATCGAAAATTGGAGTACTAAATTATTGACTGTGTAATTAAGTAAAAATTTACTGGGCAGCGCTGTGCTAGACCACGTGTTTTTACTTTTTTTAACGTGCTTATGCCGTATGCCACTTGTTACCTGGCACTTTCTCAAACTCTTTTTTTTATCTAAAATGTTGGAGAATAATGCTTACCGCGTTGTTCCCCGTAAGCAGTAAATATTTTTACATTCTTTAAGTCATAAAAAACGAAGAATTTGAGGAAGTATTGCATATGAAGGAACACAGAGAACTTAGGCTCTTGCAATTTTAAAGAAATTAGAACTTCAAGGCACGAAAGTATCTAGCCTTTTTTGGTGATATTATCGATTTTGTGACAGAAAATTAGCGTAAAATATTTAAAAATTTGTAACAGACTTCTATCAACCAAAGTTGTGCTTTTGAAGTTAGAATTTACTTGAGAATAACGATAAACTTATGAAGAAAATATCTACATTTTTTTGGTCCAATTGGTTTATAGTATTCTTCGAGTTATGTCAAGTTCAGCGTATCTTCATGATAAGTACCAAAAAAATTTAATTTGAAAAAAAAATAAAAAAAATAAAAATGCAACTAAAAATTTAGATTTAATATAAAAAATTTTCTCTTTCGAACGAAATTAAATGAAAGCCAATATTCTTTCTTTTGAAGCGAAAAAAAGCTATATATGTCGTAAAATTATATAGCCTGCTAATTGAGACACCTAAGACAAAGTTATTGGTGCTATGTTATTCATGCTATGACGATTGGATTAGGAAAAAATTATTATCTTTGTTTGATGTAAATTGATGTTGTGATTATTATTAAATTAATAATCATGTGCATTTACCATCAGTTATCAACGTACCACAGAGCTATGTATTATATATATTAACAGCCTATTACTATGAGAACTACATCGTTTTTTTTTTAATTTGCTCATTGTTTTATATCACTCATTTTTTCATGTGATAAGTCGTTCAAAATTTTTTAATCTCACAACATGTACTGCATTCTGATGCTAAGAGAAAGAATGATTGACTTGTATTTGATTTCATTCAAAATAGTGAGTTTTTTACCGTATTCTTAGCTAAAAACATCTCTGGTATTTATTTTTTCTTCTTCTTCTTTTTTAATTACCGACATTTTTAGTTAATTTACTCTAATTATGCCTTGTGGTTAGTATATAAAGAGGCAATTAATATATACAAAGCTTGAATTTTCTAAGAAACACATAAATAAAACGCTCGAAACACTTCAACTTAATGTTGGCAGCATGAGACTACTAACATCGATCTACAACTTTTCTTATATTACATAGTGTCATGCGTCCTACTCTGGGCACTCGACACTTAGGGAAGAGGATGGGACAGAAATAAAAGTATAGGGCTTGGGAAGGAGTAAGGGATGCCACTTTGTACTCGATCATGACAAGATCTATGGGTAGGAAAACTCATTGAGAAAAATGCATTCCAGAAGGGCCTAGTGAATTGACTAAGTTTCGATCAGGTATATACGTACAAACACCAGGACTGAAAATTTTTACACCTCCCTCTGACGTTCTCCAAGACGAAGTAAAGAAACATCTGAGCAATTAAAAAAATTAGGGAACGAAGACAAAATCGTTGAGACTAAAATAGTCATCCATCTAAGTAACAACCACATTAAACGCTACTTAACTTCGCTAATCAGCAGTGCTAGGATTCTACAAAACTGCTCCAGCATGTCGGTGTCAAGGTACAGGTACTGTTTGCTTGCAATCTGAAACGATTGACTTATATACCTGTATATACTACCAAGGTTAAGCTGGGGGCACGTGACACTGTGCGTGCGTTAGTATGTACAGGTATATATAAGCACAAAACAATGTATACCAGGGGCCCCCTTGCTCAAATGGAACCCCCAGTATACTTGTAAACAAACAACAGCTCTATTGCCCGAAGGTGGTCGCCTTCAGATTTGTTCAACTATAGAATTGGGACTCGAAGTTGCCACGAGCGCTCTGTATTTTTAAGCCGATCACCTGTTTTGCTCCAAGCAGTTCTAAGCTGCCCCGAGCCGCTTTTTCAATGCTTAATACAAGTGCGGAAGATACCACATGTTATGATATGATGGCCGTTACTGCCACTATCTTTCTTGAACTTATATTGGGAATTAAAAAGAGAGCTCAAAACTGCTCAGACTAAAAACGGGTGTTCACCCTAAAAATATGAAGTGCACGGAGTGCTTGCTAGTTCGTAGTCAAACAAACCCTTAGACTACCAATAATTAGTTAAAGCGTGTCCAGCGTTTACATTAATCTATGTCCAAGAAAGACAGAGCTCTGTGCGTGTCCATTACTTCTCTGTGTAATAATACAAAAAAAATGGGTCGTAAGACCCACGATAGAAGTGAAACTTCAAGTATCAAATATTGAACTCATTGTATACATAAAATTATATGAGAAGCAATAATATGTGTTATTGCTACGAATTAGGTTCGACCTACAATTTCATAAAGATAGACCTCAAATACGAATTTGAGGTTATGTAATCATAACGAATAACACCTTAATTTGTGCGTCTCAATATTTTATTTCCCCTTTAGAATACCCGTAAGAAATCAGTGATTTTGGCATATTTTGCTTCTCCGTCGAGATATGACCATTTTTCTTATTTTATGAGGTTATGTTGTTACAAAACACTTCAAATAAATTTGTGGACATCAGTTTCATTAATGTTTAAAGTATACAGTAATTTATTCGCAATTTATAACTCCAAGTTCATAAAGATAGAGCGAAAATATGAATTTGAGGTTTTGTAATCACAACAAATGACACTTCTATGTGTGCGTCTCGATATTTTATTTCCCATTTAGGATACTCGTAAAAAATCGGTATTTTTGGCCTATTTTGCTTCTCCGTCGACATATTTGACAATTTTTCTTATTTCATGAGGTTATGTTGTTACAAAACACTTTAAATAAATTTGTGGACATCTCTATTAATTTTCAAGGTATACTGTAATGTTTTCGCAGTTTATAACTCATATGTCAGAAAAGTACAACTAAAATACGAATTTGAGGTTATTTAATAACAAATAATACCTCATTACACACACACGCAGGCACACACATACATGTATATATATATATATATAAGTAAAAATTTGAGCATGTAGTAGCAACGGGGGCGGAGCAGAGAGAAGGCTGTCCCACGTCCCACTCTACGCGTATATGCACTGCTCTGGTGGCAAGGGGACGAGGCAGAGAGAGCGGCTGGAGTGGTGGGGGGCTCAGAAATTTCGTGTCGCTCGAAAAAATTCACAACGTGCCATAAGAAGTTTTACTTCAAAAAATTAAAAGTAGCTTAGTCAATGTAAGTGTGTGTTCGTTAATAATGTTTAACGAGTACTTAAGTTATACAAAAATTAAATTCTAACTATTTGAGCTACAGATCAGTGTTACAAAGTATTCCATAAGCAGTCCAATAGTATCGGTACGATCTTCTAGACTTTTCACGTGCTGTGGGCTTAAAATTATTAAAAACCATTAGATAATCTGCAATGTCAGACCTGAAACAAAAACTGCATTTTGCTAGGTATTGTAATCTATTCAAGATTAATAACCATGTCCAGCGAAAAATATTACGTAGATCATCTGGAACTACAGTCATTATTTCTACATTTGACGGATGCTCACTACTTATGCAGTGTGTGTGGGAGAAAGATTGCACCATTAGGTGAAAAAATTGTCAAAATGTAACTTCTCATGCTGCAGTTTTTGAGCAAGGTATTGTCTTAATATTATTAAACATTCAGTAGCTCAAACATATAAGTAAATCCTCAATTTAAATCTTGTAATCATTGAAACAATATTTATAATTATTTATCAACTTAATTAAACCAAACTCTTAAAAACTGGTTTTATATTTTTTGCCAAAATGTATTATTTTTTGACAACATGTTTCAGCTGACCTAACCTTTTACGCTTAATACAGTCAATAATAACTAACTTATTTAACAAAATAAAAAATAAAAACAACATATAGTCCATTCGTTAATAGTAACGAAAACATGTACAGTTGTTCCATACTTTTTAATAATCTACTAAATAAATCGACGTTATCATCAACCAATATACTCTAGGTTATTGGTTTTTCATTTTGAAGTGAGACTTCTTTAAGAGTGCCTGATATGGAGAGTTAAACCAAGAAACGAGCAATCGGGCAAACGCGACCGGTGCACTTATCTATGTATATTGTCTGTACGTAGACCAGCGCTGACTGCGCCACAGACTCTGTCTGTCTCCCTTCATCTTTCTTCCTCCCTCTCGCATGCGCACCATAGTGAGTTGCAATAACTCTATCTATGTATATATTATACAGCTTATCTCTATCTTTATACATAAAGTAGACAGTCAATCGATCCAAAAAACTACCAGCGCAAGCAAACGGAATAATAGTCGAGTGGTCACCCATCTGACTACGAACCACGGACAAGTCTGCTTAACTCTCTAGATCGAGGAGACTGGAACTCTGTCGCTGCACTATCGTGTTGGTAGTAAGTATATCTACTGCTCCATGGTAAAAATCATAACGTGGCTGTAATACGGGCTAAACTGGGTCTCTGTTACAACTAAGGTACTGTTATGTTAATAATGTCTGACACAAACCATCGCTCGATTTCTTTAAAGTCTTCGAAAATTATAGTAAAAATCATTTTTTTTTTAAATATTTATCTCTTCGTATGTTTATAAAAAACGTACGTAAAATATGAAATATGGATAATACGACAACTTAACTCTTGAAAACAAGAAAAACGCTGTATCTTAACATTAAAGCAAAATTGGACACAAATAACAATTTCTACGGACTTCCTTAAGAGGATATACATACCTGAGTTTTACAAATATAAAGAAGTTAGACTATGAACAAACACAACCAAAATATTTTGATTTTTCGACTGAATCTTGAAAGGAACAAGTCAAAAAAAAATTTTTATTCAGTATGGCATGTTTGGAAGACTAATACGGACGTTGACAAAATCTTCGAAAATTTTAGTTACAATGTAACCTCCAAAAATTATAAAAACAATCGTATCTCAAATACGAAGCCAGATAGGCCAAAAATGAATTCACGTAAATAATTATTGAGATGCAAGAATATGTTACTAGAATTCAGAAAAGTAGTTGTAATAACTCTGAAAATAGTAAGTTAAATCTTAAAGCAAATCCACAACCTATATATCCTACCTATAAATTGATCTATTTTCTGTTTTCTATCATGTATTGTAAGAAAAACTGTAACGTGATCAAAAACTTTACTCTTTTCATTAATATTTAGATTAGTAGAAATTAGTTAAGCACGGGCGAATTTTAATAGTGCAGTATGGTAAATATTTTTGTTTTATTTTGTATGACATAAACAACAATTCGTACACATATTATTGCATATATTATGGCAAACATAAAAGTACTTAGAATGCAGAAGTCATAACATAAGTAGTAAATTACAGCATCTGTATTTAATGCACGCACGTGCTTAAATACGTTATGATACTAAAATTTTCTACTATTTTAATATGAAGTTCCAGAAGATTTATTAAGATGAGGTGTACTCTAATTTTCTCAGCTCTCATCATACCAAGTTTAGTAACATTCAATTTTGAAGTTTCACTTCTGCTGGTGGTCTCAAAACTCACGCCTGGTTTTTTTAATTGATTGTATAATGCATTTATATTTCATTCAATCAGTAAAGAAATACATTAAAAATTGTAGTGTTTTAGTGACTTGATAAGGGCTACCCGTAGTCTTAACGTCATGATTATTAAAGACTTAAATAGCGTAGCCCTTTGCTTTATCAGCTCTTGTTAGATTTATGAGTTGAATGATGTTTAATTGACAAGATTTTTCAAGTTATACTGATAAAGGCGCAATATGCCCGAAAGTAAATCAACGATTTCAGTTTCTTATCTTGAAGAATAGTGTGACGAAAGTGGATTTTGCTTGATTATCTCTCCTTTGCCTCGTCCTCCGTGATGTACTTCTAATTCCCTCTATACTTTTTAAAGCTACTGCCCAACGCCACACATTTTGAATTATATCAATTCTATTTCTTTTTCTTCTGTCAAAAAAAAAAAAAAAAATTCCGAAGAATTTTAAACCCTGGACNAATAAAATAATTCTCCTTCGACAGCTACCGTTAGTACGTCGCTTTATATCTGTATACATAACAATGCAGGTTACAATACTGCTCATCTTATGCGACAAAGAGGTTAGGTATAAGTAAACTCCCTTAATGTGTATTAACTCATTTGTTTTACTTATTAATTTTGTTAGTAAACAGTTTTTAAATAAATTATTTTATTTAATTGATAAAATTCATAATAATTTTGTTTTAAATGTTTTTTCAGAAAACTTGGAAATTAGTATATTTCAGCAGAGCACCTTTCCAATGTATTATATGGTCTTTATTTCTTTACATTTAATTTAATACTTTTACAGTTAGTCATCAATTGTTTATACAATTCATCATATTTTTCAAAATTTTTTGTACTGTACAAATGTTATAACTGATTGTAATTGTATTTGATTCTTCCACAATTCTTTGAGTTGTAATTAAAGTAATTTTGTCGACTTAAGGGCGTTCTTGACATAGTAAGTGGAGAAAAAGTTCAGTGAAGTGAGATGATCACTAATGTGTGCATTAAAGCTGGCAATCGCATTTCTTAAACAATTAAAAATAACTATTAATTTCACTATTCATTTTTAATTGTTTCGATTTTTATGAATTTACATGATCTTAGCCTAATTATTACCAATGAGGTATGAAAAAAAGTTCCTACGTATTTGTTGAGATCATCATTTTATCGGTGTCCATTTTTTATATTCATGATTTTATAACTGAACAGTTAAGAATTTTTAAATTTAATTACTAATAACTTCTGCAAAAAAGTCTGACATTCCAACGTCATACAATTAACATTTGTGACTTCAAAACACTCAGTTTTGTTTCTAAGTTATAAAAAGCAAAAGCTCAGTGATTTCAAACAATCGAGCAGTATACCTGCCTCTGCAATCACGTGACGTATAACTTACTTCTTTTGAAACAAGCTACCGTCGCAAAACTCGAACTATGCGTGCAACCTCAAACAATCTTATAAAATGATCATCTTACAAAGTCAACTTGCACAAGTGCACCAAATAATGTGATTATTCAAGAATTTTAACTTTCTTTACGGTGAATGTAAACAAGAAGTATTATATACAATTTCGACAGCACCTTGTACTTAATGAAAAAACTGAGACATCAGCAGTTTTAACCATTAATTACTAAGTAATTATTGCACCATAACTGGGCTTGTGTCAGTCAAGGGTAATTAGGTTAAGCTCTGATTGGTCGTTCGGATTCCTAACTTGAAGTGTCCTCCTTAAACACAAGAGCATAAAAACTCCTTGGACATCATAGTATTCGCCTTTTCTCTTTCATCAAGTGCTCCAAAGTAACTATAAAGGTTGAAGAGTGAGTTCTGTTGCGTCTTTGAAGCGGATGTAGGACTTAGTTTGGTGATTAAGCTACTTGTTAAAAGCGTGCATTTTAAACAAATGTAAGACCTAGTTCGGTGACTAAGCTGTGTGAGAAAAGTTTGAGCAAACCAGGCCTAATTATTGTCATTCCCACGAGTGCTCTCCTGTAGGATTAGGAACATCTTTGTGGTCAACCTTGTATGATCTTGCGACTACGTGCGAGCAAGCAGTAGCTAACCCACGATCATAGAAGTGAGTCAAGTTAAGGAAACTATAAATTGTATAACATTGTTAATATGAATCTGAAACCTTATAATTTACACTATTTGTAAAATTAACTATTTCTGGCTTTTCTGAATTTATTAAACCATCAGATAAGACATAACTTAGTGATTGATTGAATTAATTTTCTTAACTTAAAGACATTCTAACTATTAAATTATATAAATCATTTTGAGATCTAATAATAAGAAAAGGAAATGGACACTGTATGACAAAAACCTTTACAAGGACGTAAGATGAAAAGACGAATAAGATACGCTACTACCGTATGACGTAAGACATAATCTTTATTTAAATACATCGTTTTTAAGTATGTTTGCATTGAATTTATTAATGAATAATTATAGATATTATTAGTACAACCACAGTAAGTACAGATTGAAGCCTTAGAAGTGAGTTAACTACACCGGATATTCTTGATTTCTTGGAAGCTGAAATAGATGATGAAGAGGCTGGTATGGTATTACTATTGAAACATACCAGCGATTTGTTACAGTTACTAAGCAATATTAAATTAGTATTCTATAAAAAAATCATGCTCGTACAATCAAAAATTAAGGTTGCTTAGTCTTCTATCAAGTTATTGGACCATGAAAACTATTTTTAAAAACTTTGATGCAAGCAATTACATGATTAGAAAAGCCAGAAACTTGCGTACAGAAAATGGAAATTCATTTTCTCCTATTTGTTAAATAAGTACATTCATAATATTTTTTATAAATTTATATATTTTGCAAGGGAAATATCTCGATTCATTATAAATATAAGAATTTTATGAAATTTAAGTAAATATAATGATAACCTAGCGCAAAAAAAGTTACTAAGAATTTCTCAAAGCAAAAACGTTAAATACAATAACTTTTGATTCTTTTAGAGGGTTATTACCCATTATTAAACATAAAGTTTGAAGAAAAAGCCATTTACTTGTTAACTCAATACTTTGAAAAAATTTTGTTTCCTAAAAATTTCTTACTATTGTAACCCATTGGGCAATTTTTTTTTTTTTAATATAGTAATTCTTATATGATGCGAAACTCCAATTTATCTTACTCATAAAAATTTTTTCCGGCAAAAAGTTCAGATGCAGACAAAGTTACTCTGGTAAAACAGATCTATAGCAGAAAAAATCTTTCTGCAACTATGCCTGGAGTAAAAAATGTTATAAATGAATGCACAGAAAACGGTAAAAGACAGAAAGTACAAAAACAACTTTTATTGTTGAATTTAAAGGAGATATATGTTTCATTTAAGGATGGACACCCTGACTTGCGTGTAGAAAATTTGCAACTCTAAGACTAAAGCAATACGTATTGGCGGGCAGCAGTGGTACTCACAGTATTTGCATCTGTTTTTACCACAAAAATTTCAAATTAATGATAATAGGTGAGTTATAACAATAAATGAATTAAGCTAGCTTACAGTGTAGATTTGATGGCTTATGCATATAAGTCATGACTGCTAAATTTCTTACCAGAGCAAAGATAATTAACGCTAATTTTCACAAGAAATCGGATTTAAATAAAAAAATTAGGTTTTTTTCAAGACCTACAATTTTTTTAATTGATATTTTGTCCCAAAAATATAAGAAGTTAGCTCTTTGAAAATGATTTTCTTTGTTGATTCTAACTGATTTCTACTATTTGAAAAATTGGAATAACATTTTAAAGTAAAATGAATGTAACATAGAATTGTATTTTTCAAGATCTAAAACTTTTTCATTAAAAATTATTATCTTTATGTGTTAAATAAAAACAAGATGTTAGAAAATAATTCCTATTTAATTTAAATTGGATTTTGATTCATAATTCTCTAGGATGATCGTGTAACCAAGTTTTTGGCTATTCTTGTAAAATAGTCGTGCTAAAAAATAAAAGCAATTGACGCTAATTATGAAAATACTTCAGTAAATAAGCTAGACCAGTTCTGTATTCAACCCCCCTAGGGTGGTAGAAGGATGGGGAGCTTATGCTGTCGTACGAAAGCTTTAGACCGTGATGATGGGGGGAAAGGGAAAGTGCAACAGCTCGCTGACAGCTCACGCTATTGTACAAGGGCTCTGGTGGAGGGGGAAGCCACGTAAACAAGTTTTTTTTTCTCTCTTGCTCCGATGAAAGATTAATGGATGAGGACACTGCGTGCATGAGCTCTTTCTTTTTGCTCTTACCTTAGGCAGGATAATTATACATACATATATATATATATATCAACTCATGCAGACTTTACGTGCGTCTAACATGCATATTAATTACATGGTGGAATTATGCGGAAGGCCGCATAATTCCTTTTTTGTTCTTATAACTACCCTCCCATACACTTAAGTATCCACATAAGTAACCTTTGCACAAACACGTATATANGGCCCGGTTTAGCCCGTATTACAGCCAAATTACGATTTCCATCATGCAGCACTGCACCAGTAGATATAATTTTTTTTTTTTTATATTAGAGTGCTCTACGTCTGGCTCCTTTGATAAGGGCACTACTGTAAGAACTTAACACTAAGAAAAGAGATGGGAGGCCTTCCGTTACAGGAAGGGGGTAGGGAAAAATTAGGAAATTTTTGCTGCAAGAAGATCGCCTTAAATTCTCCTCGAAGAACATTGCGTGGTGAAAAAGCCCATGTTAAAAATGACAGAGGTCCTTGCCCAAAAAACAGGCCAGGAATTAAACTACGGTCTCCCGCGTGCCAATCCACGACCTAGCCGACCAAGCTACCACAAGCTCTGACAATATAAATACATGTATATATACTAGTGGGGCTCCACCCCCCTGTGTGCTCCATGCGTCAACCCCCCCCCCTTTTATTGTGTTATAAGTGTAATTTTTTCAAAAAAAGGTTTGTATAAATATTTTTTAAAGCCTTAAAAAACGACAAAATTAATTTTTTGTATGAAAATAATATGTTAAAGTATATTTTACAGAATTCAAAAAAATATGGCATTATATATATATATCTTGCTCCGCAAATTGCTCTATATTCTTACTTCTGCTGCAAGACAATGGTTAAAGCGCTCTATGTAGATATATGTATGTATATATGTTCGACCTTTTTTTGCCCACGCTTGGGTATACAGTTGCACATTTGCACATTCCTGCGGAATATCGTACATGCTTGTACAGTACTCTTACACAAGCACACGCGTACATGCACGTGCGTACGCATACATACGATCGTCTGCGCGCACCACGTGGGAGCGTACACATGCATCCATAATCATACAAGCTCTCACCCGAGGATGGATAAGTTTATTCATAATATTTAATTATTATACAGACAGCAACATAGCTTATCGTTTGAAATATTTTTATGTGTACATGCCGTTGTTGCGGAATGTAGATTTCACCCGTGCTCTATAATATGTAAGTCCTTAATAGCTCAGTTAGTTCACTATCTCATTAGTAGGAAATTGTTAATTATATTAATCTGTTTAAGACTTGAACTCTAAACTTTTTTTTATTTTGATTTGTAAAATAACTTTTTTTTAATAATTTTTGAGTTTTTTATGCAAGTAATAAGAAAAGAATGCGTAAGGATACTTAAAATAAGAACATAATGTGTTAGTTTAAAACATTTATAAACTACAACCTTACTTCAACATGTACAAGTAACAATCTCATAGATTATTTCTAACACTTTGCTGCAGAATTAACCACATCTTAACCCATAAACCATTCTGGAATTCTTTTTTCAATTTAAAATGTTTGTGTACACTACAACACTTATCACCATCATACGTCCAGGTTTTTAAAGATAAAGTTTTGAGAAACCATTCTGCCAACAAGTATGCTTTATGTAATGAATAAATCGCTGTTTGTTTTTGAAATGCAGTTGTGCATGAGTAAGACATATGGGTGAAGAGTTATCCTCAATTTTTTCCAAGGAAGGACAAGTTAATAACAAATTATAAGCTTTACGTGCTCATAGTAAGCTAACGGACTTGGCCTCACAATTTCCACAAGATGATGATCAGTGAAATATTCTTATAGTTTTGGCAACCGTTAATGAAATTTAATTTGCCGTCCTCTTTTCACAAAATTTTACTTTTATAACCATCCTGCCACTCTGCATTATAAAATTAAATACGCTTTAACATAACATTTGCCATTTGTTATATACTATTCAAAATTCTTTTGAAAAAAACTGCTTCTCTACAGCCAGATGGACCGCACATCATACTTGCCCACGGGTGTTGCCAGCAGATATCCATTATGACAATATTTTTTGTACTAATTATCCTTTGAAAAGCTTGTACGTTAAAAACTAGGTATTAGTGTTTGCAACAGTACGGTGATGTAGCTAATACTATGACGTATACGTGTATACTTACATATACAGATATACATCCACGCATGGGTTTGTTTAATGTGTGTGCGCCAGCTGATGTGTCTCTACGTTCACATCAAATGCCACTCTCTCCTTCTCTCAACTATTCTCTTGGATAAATGGAACGAGGATGCAGCAGAAAAACATCACCTGACTTGGTATCCAACTAAAAAACTGATTGACTCGTATACTTTTATGACTTACAAAGTTCTTGTAGTACCTTATTCAGATTTTGGAAGATGCAAGTCCTGAATAGCTCAGTTATTAAATGGTTTTATTGGCATCAAACGTTGATTCAACTCGCTCTCCTCCGGACTCATATATTAGTTTCCAATTTATATTTTTTATTCCTAATGTTTATAAATATGCAATTTTTTCAAAATAAAATTTTGGATATGAAACCACTCTGAAAAATACATAAATAATAATTAAAACGTTTATTTGCAGTGCCTTTTTTAAAAAGTACAGTAAAAACCAAATAGCTATTATTTTTTTATCATTATTGGTACTATCCACTACGACTTGACAACTGGCCAATGGTGGTTGTGGACTATTACTTTTTAGATTTCAGAAGGCGTTATAATATGCATTACTGTCCTGCGGTAATGCTTTTAGATATAAAGTCTTGATAATCCATTCTTTTAACAAACGCGCTCTGTGCAGTGCACAAAATAACTGTTTGTCTTCGAAATGTTTTTTCGCATGCATGAGACATGTTGGTAAAACAATTTTTTTTAATTTTAATGCATTGTGAATAAGGTATGAATTTTCGATAAGTCATGAACCTTGCGTTTTAATAATGAACTGAGAGTCGTAAAAACCTTGGATGTCCATGACAACATCTTAGATGATAAACTACAACACTCTTTTATAATATTTTTCTCTAAACAATATTTTTGGTTACTGGAGGATCCATCTGTCGTGAATTTTTTTATCATTGAAAATAGCGATTTCTTTTTTTCTCCTTACCCTCCATGTCAAGAAGTGGGATCTTTTCTTCTATGGTACTCTTTTCTATCTTACTTTTTGTAGACATCATGGAATACGCAGTCAAAAACAGGTTATAACATTCGTTTATAATATCTTTCTACAGAATGTAGCGACATTTCCATTATATGTTTAAGTTAATTATTAAAAACACAGGTATAAGATTAACAGTGTTAGAATGATGTGTACACAAACATTTTTTTATAACAGTTATTTTCTTGTCTCCACTCCCCTCCCCTTTTCTCTCTCTTTCAATTTTATTTTAACGAGCACTTTCGAACAAAATAATAAAAATGATCGTCTTATAAGTAAAGGAGATAAAAGAAGTAAGTGACTGACCTTTCAAAATTATAACTATCGTCATATATTTAATTCTCTTAATATATTTGACTGTATAATGTGTAAGAATATTATCAGTACGACTGCTGTAAAAAGTATTTTAAGGGTTTAAAGTACAAATTTCGGTGATGGGTTGTTTTCTTTATACAGTCTTAATATTCGCTATTATTTTTATGTCACTTCATCAAAATCGTGCTTCCACATCTCAATCATTCCATAGCCGTACTCTTTCACTTTAAAACTTGTTTTCTATAGTGTTTTCATATTGTTTCATGAAAGTTTCGTTATTATTAAATTTCTGATATCAATTGTTAATGAAACAGCGGACGCAACCAT
The DNA here is from genome assembly GCF_000648655.2 of Copidosoma floridanum. The sequence continues at coordinate 1,618,478 of NW_019384288.1, read as the reverse complement.
CAAAATAACACCCGTAAGACTGAAACACAATTCCTTTCTAATTTTGTTTTTTTTCTCGGGGTTTAAAGTAACCATCAACAAGTGGGCCTTGCCCCAAGGGCAAAAACAATTTTGATTATATCTTCCTTTTAAAAGTTTTTTTCTATAAAGTATGTAAAACGCACTTGCTATTGTCACATTCTTAACGAAGGGGTCTACTTTTCAAACTGAAATGAAAATTGTTCGACAAGCTTCACGTAATGTCTCAACATCTTGCACATAGTACTTAACAAATTCTTTTCTAAAGTCAAACTGCGCGTTTAGGTCTGAAGTTACTTTATCGCACCACTTTACAAACTCTGTGCAATCGCAGGTGTTCACAAAATCTGGCATGTAGAAGCAAGAATCCGGATAATGACTTTTATAACTTTTAATATTCGTAACAAATAAATGTGGAAAATACCCTTTTTTTAAATTTCCTGCAAGGCTTAACGTTTTAATTCGACCAGCCAATTTCATAGGTAAGTAATTTAAACAATCTATAATTTTATTTTTTCCTAATGCCATCTGACTAATACTGTGCTCATTCAGAGCAACCTTGGGGAAGAGGTACCTTTTTAAATATCTATAATCCATAATTTTTTTTTTTTTATATTAGAGTGCTCTACGTCTGGCTCCTTTGATAAGGGCACTACTGTAAGAACTTAACACTAAGAAAAGAGATGGGAGGCCTTCCGTTACAGGAAGGGGGTAGGGAAAAATTAGGAAATTTTTGCTGCAAGAAGATCGCCTTAAATTCTCCTCGAAGAACATTGCGTGGTGAAAAAGCCCATGTTAAAAATGACAGAGGTCCTTGCCCAAAAAACAGGCCAGGAATTAAACTACGGTCTCCCGCGTGCCAATCCACGACCTAGCCGACCAAGCTACCACAAGCTCTGACAATATAAATACATGTATATATACTAGTGGGGCTCCACCCCCCTGTGTGCTCCATGCGTCAACCCCCCCCCCTTTTATTGTGTTATAAGTGTAATTTTTTCAAAAAAAGGTTTGTATAAATATTTTTTAAAGCCTTAAAAAACGACAAAATTAATTTTTTGTATGAAAATAATATGTTAAAGTATATTTTACAGAATTCAGAAGACTATGGCATTTTTCGAAAATA